>PVLD010013847.1:0-54397 GCA_004027595.1 Dinomys branickii | reverse complement strand
GCGGTACTGGGGATCGAACTCAGGACCCTGCGCTTAGCTAGGCAGGCGCTTATTCCACTGAGCTATATCCCCAGCCCTCAGCTTGACCTTTTGGAAAAAGGGCCTGTAACGGTTGATACATTGTATCAACCTGAGAAGTTTGGAAATTTAACTACACCGCTCAGCAGGGGCCAGGGTTCTCTCTTTGTAAACACCCTCATCCACTGCTAGAGGAGAGCCAGAGGTGGCCTGCGTGCCGCACCCCCTTGGGGAGTAGCCTCCGCACAACCTAGGGGAGGGAAAGGTGTGTTCCCCCGCCCTTTGCTCTTGTTCTTGCTACCTCCCACAGCCATGAACTGTTGAGGACTGAAACCTGTGCAAACTGTGAGCTAAATAAGCCTTTTCTTCTTTAAGTTTTGGGCATCAGATATTTTGTCTCAGCAATGAGATAAAAGTAACCAAGACAGGGCCTTTTAGGAGGTAAAGTTAAATGAGAATGGGAAGGAGGAGAGCTGGTAGGACTGGTGTCCTCAGTAAAAAAAAGGCCAGGTGCGGTGGCACACACCTGTAATCCCAGCATGAGGGAGGCTGGAGGAGGAGGATCACCATGAGTGTGAGGCCAGCCTGCCCCAGCCCCTGTCTCAAAACAAACAAACAAAACCAAAAAACCACGTGAGGACAGTGATAAGATGTCCATCTTCAAGCTAAGGAGAGAGACCTCATCAGAAAGCAACCCTGCCAGCAGCACCTTGATCTGGACTCCAGGCTTGTACAACTATAAAAGTAAATTTCTGTTACATAAAGCCACCTGTTCCATGGTACTTTATTATGATAGCCCTAGCTGACTAACACAGGTGGAAATGGGGAGGGAGGGGAGACAGGCTAAACTTACACCCTCTGCCAAAATCATATGGCATCTAATTTGAAAAGACTATGGTCAGACACCTCTGGGTAATATTGCAGAAGTGTCCCAAAGTTATAGATCTAAATTCTACATTATTTCCCAAATGAGAATTATTTAACAACAAAATAAGGAATATTGTGAATTTCATTGTATGTAGAAACCTGTTTTTGCAATAGCAAGCAGAAACACCAAAACAATACCCAGGGTTTGGATGCAGATTTATTTACGTTAAGGGGCACTGGTCAGGATCATTCCCAGAACATCAGACTCTGACCTCTGGGGGTCTAGGGCTTATATGGAATAAGCAAGCAGGAAGTACAGAGGCAGAATGGCTTGTCAGTTGGGGGTCAGTTTATACAATGTGCATCACAGTGACCAGCCCATTTCCAAGAGACAAGAGCAACCAGATCTGCAACAGGAACTATTACCTGGGCAACTAACCAACTGAAGTATACTGGCTGGGGAGGCCATTTTCTGTTACATTTCCCCCCTCTTTGAGTTTCCCCAGCAAATCTTTGCTGGGCATGGTACGTGTGATCTTCTGTGACAAGGCCCAGCTGGGATTCTGGCCTGTCTGTTCTGTAGCGTTACTCTGGCGAGGGAGTGAGGAAGTTAATCTCATCCAGGAGAGGGTCCAGAGTGTTGTGGATGCTCATCAGATCTTGGTCAAGTGTTTGATGGTTCTGTTTTCTTGGGGTAACCGTACAGTCTCAGGCAAAAAAACCCCAGAAAGCCCACAACTAGCAGGAGGCGGGGAAGCAAGGACTGGGCAAGCAGCCTGAAATGACACAAAACTCAAGGACAGTGGGTATGGAGCAGCCCTGGGAACGGTGTCCTCAGGCTTCGGTCGTGCATGCATTGGCTCTTCAGACCCAAGGCTGCATTTCTGAAACTTGTAGAAGTAGTTAATATGTTTGTTTTTTGTTTTTACATTTTTAGAGCTTTGTGGCCTGTATGCTGTATGCAGTTTTTATTTAATCTAGCTTTTTAGTTACCTCTGCTACAAAAGCAGGCTCGCTATCACTGTCAGTGATCAAGGGTGGGCCATATCTAGGGATGCTTTTTTACAGCAAGACCCTACAAACTATCACTGTCTTGTCGGTACAGGTGTGTGGGGGAGGTCAGGGCCACTGACCCAGATTCCGAAGCTTAAGCTGGTACAGGTGCCAGTGCAGCAGCTTGAGCTTCAGAACAAATGGTGGCAGGTCTGTCTCTGACCTTCAGGAATGCTGGGTTTTTAGTCAGTTGGAGGGGGCTTAGGCCTCTGGACCAGATTATTTTGCGTCATTAGTGGCAAGTTTCCAAGCAGCAGTTTGCTGTGCAGATCACCCCTACAGGAGAGTTTTGGCCAAAATAGTTTTGTCAGACTTTATTCCTAACAGAGCTGCTTTCATCCATAAACAGGGTGTGCTCAACATCTCTCAGGGGGTCCATTTTTTAGAGCAGTTTATCCCAGTACAGCATGTGGCACCTGGACAGTTAGGTCTCAGCCTAAAGTGAGCTTGTCAGCTTTCTTGATCAAAAGGACAGGGGTTGTTAGAACGTGGAACCAGTTTCTGCCAGATATTTTAGCAGAGTTTTTGTGTCCTTCCAGCAGGCAGCTTGAGTGTTATCAATCAGAAATGCAGTTAAGAGGAAACAAATTTTTGAACTTCTGGGAGGTTGAGTCCAGGTAGTCCAGAACTGGAGTCTTTCCATTTAAAGGTGAAGAGGGTCTGGCTGCCAGGAGTCAATTAAAGGCAGAAGAAGGCATATATTTTTAGGTCTAGGAAGGTGTACCAGTAGGGTGCGGGTGGCAGAAGACTGAAGTAACATATATGGAGGGAATTCCGGTGTCATTGGCAGTTTGAGATCTTGAACTGGCTTTACAGCATTTTAACATAATAACCAAATCAGCTATGTTTTGTTATTTAGATATTCACAATGTATTTTTTAAATCTGGCTATAATTGTATTTCCCTCATTAAGTCTGAATATATTCATATATTATGACTCATTTGAGAGGTTAGTAGGCTTAGCATTTTACAAGAAGGGTCACTCTCACTGTAGTACTTAGTATAGACAGATAGTAAGCTCTTGGTGCCAGTCATCGCCTTGAATAGAGAGCTCAATAAGCTGTTTCCTCATAGTGAGATGGAAGTTGTTTAATAACAATACAGACCAAATTACATCATCAGAAAAGTCCGTGTCTGTATATAATGAGCCATGCAAACAGACTTGATATGTCTAAATTTTAGGGAAATATTTTGCCAAGCTTTTAGGATTTATTTTGCTCTATATTTTATTACCCTGATCAGTATGCTTATTTTTTTCTGAGAGAAAGTTGCCTTTTTCAAATGTGAAGAGGGTGAGCCGAAGCCTTCCAAATATGTCAAATTGGCATTAGGAATATCTTGAGCTCAAGGCAAATGAGGAACAGCAGACTTTCCCCTGTAAAGGTCGGTTTCTCAAGACCTTTTAGGATCCACATGTAGGAAACACAAATATCCACTAGAGGACGGCAGTCACATAATGACTGAACGACAGTCCCCTAAGAACCGTTCAAATCAGAAAAGCGAAGTGTTCTTGGTGAACTCCTTATTGAGTTTATATTCTCATTTGTGATGTGTAGTTATATATAAACATGAAACCAAAGATACATATTGCCTGGTATATTTCTTCCCAGTGGAAAAAAATTTTGTCATTATAAGGGCAAAATGAATTCAGTTACATTATTTCCTTAGTTTTTGTCTAAAACATTTTTTTCTTCAGCAGTGAAATTTATTATTTTTTTAACACTCAGTCAAGTAACTCTAATTATATTGGCTGAATTTTAAATGCTCAGTTTGTCTTTCTGTTTTTGGTTTTCTCCTTTTATTCTCCTGCCCCATACATTTCTAAGCATTTTTTCTTCTTTATATTTCTTTTTTCAAATATTTTACTTCTGAAATGTTTCAAGTATTGCGAAGGCCATCCATATGAAACTCTGGGAATAAGAATAGACTAACTTCAGGAGCAGATGGAGACAGAATCTACCGGTGTGGAGTAACCTTGCTGTGGGCCTGGTCTCCAGAAGGCCTAGATAAATGTGTTGTTCACGAGGAAGACAGAAATGAAATCTCTCAGTCTTCTTAGGGGCGGACAGTGAATAAGCAGGGTAGATTCTGCTCATCTGGGAATGGAACTCACAGTAATATACAGTGTAAAGTAGATGAGACAAAGCACTACAGAGAAAAGATCAACATTTATAAACTTAAACAAATACAAGAGTTGCTACACTGCCGACACCTAAAATCATTTAGATTATTTTTCACTCTTGAAACAATGTCATGAAGAAAGTCTGATGCCGAGGAAAGTTGTCTGTCGTAGCTCCTTCAAAGTGTCACGAAAATATGTTTGTCTTCATAATCCCACTATGGCTCTTCATCCCGGAAATATTTAAAATATACTGGAGAGGCTTACATTTCAGCCTGTAAATTCTTTTAGGGTTGGAGGCTCCTGGTGTTTAGAGTCATTTATTTATTCAAAAATCACTCTGAGCCAGGAATGGCAGTGTGTGCCTATAATCCCAGCTACTTAGGCTGAGGCAGGATTACACATTTGAGGTCAGCCTTGGCAATTTAGTAAAACCTGTTTCAAAAGAAATTTTTTAAAAGGGCTGGGGATATAGCTCAGTGTTATAGTGCTTGCATAGCATGCCCAAGGCCCTGGCTTCAACCTCCAGTACTGAAAAAAAATTTTTTATACACTTAATTTTGCCAGGGACGATTTCTTGTGTGTCCTGATAATAGAAAAATGAAAAGACAGAATCTCTTCACTCTAAAGAAATCCTCATAGGGAGAAAGGTGGTCCTCTAAAAAATGAAGTATAAAATGGTAATCTTGGTTTAACTTACCTTTCACAAAGATTCTTCCCTCCTGTAGCATTCTGGTGTTTATTAAATAAATTCTAGTAGACTCTACACCTTTTACAAACCAAACTATGCTACAGATAAATCACTCTCATTATTGAGATGGAAGGTTTTGGAACAGGGATGTAGCTCAGCAGCACAGTTCCTGACTGGCAAGCATAAGGCCCTGAATTCGATTCCCAGTACGAAAAAGAAAAAAGAGGCCTTAATATGTGTCACAGTTCTTTTCTGATTCCTTCTGTCTGTTACGGCTTGTGTCTAGTTGTCCCCTCAAGCTCTCATGTTCATGGGTGGGGCTTTTCAGAGGTGGTTGGCTGGATCTAGGATGTGTGATGCTGGGAGTAAGGGTGTGTGATTTCTAAATTAGTCCACTGATTGGTTTGGTTGTGGAAAATGGGAAGCCCACCCTGAGTGTGGGTGGCACCATCCAAAGACCAGGTAGCCAAAGGCCAAGATATAAGGGGACAAAAAGGACACGAGTTGGCTGCTTGTCCTTTGCTACTTTGCTGCTTTGCTGCAGTCCTGCTATGGACTGTTTCTCCACTGTAGTGCCCCTGTCCCATGCCAGCCTGCCTTGGAGCCAGCCGACTATGACAGAAACCTCTACAAACCGTGAGCTACAGTGAACCTTTCCTCCCTTAGCTGTGGGTGTAAGGTGTTTTGTCTCAGCAACAAGAAAAGTAAGTAAGGCCCATCCATAATTCTTTTAAAAATGTTTGTTTCAGTGCCTCGGATGTGCCAGGCACTATATTAGAATGCTAAGTTGTTGGTGTAGTATGAATATGAATATGACATTTCTGACTCTTAAATTATCCAGTTCACATCTCTTTCCTCAAACCTTCAATACCTCATCTTCCCTCACTTTCAACAGGTGACCTCACTTTAAACTTCGTTGAAAAACAGAAGCCATGAGGTAATACTAATTACTTCATCTTCCCACCATCAAATTGCTGAAGTTCCCGGATTGTGTGTATGAACGAATTCCTTCCACAGTGAAGAAATACGCCCTGTTCTCCCTGGGCTCCGGGTCACATGCTCTCCCTCCTACCTGAGGGTTTCCTTCCTGCCATTATCTGCTGCGTCAGTGTATGAGCTCTTTCCCTGGACATACTCTCCCTGGCTTCTGGGTCCAGCGTTGTTTCACAGAAAAGCTGATCACGAGTTGCCTTGCTTACTCTTTCCACTTTTCACTTCTCGTGTTAACTGACACCAAACATGCATTTATTGCATCTGCTGAAATGATCTTTGTCATACTCATCTCCAGTGACTTCACAAAGAATGAGTTCTCAGTCCCCTCTAATGTGACCCCTCAGCAATTTGGCAGAGGTGATCATTCCCTGCCATTTAAAACCCATTCTAGGTTTTGGTTCCCAGAGCAATGCACTCTCATTTTCCATCTCACTGAAATTTCTTCTTGGTAACCTCTTCCTCTACATGATCTCTAAATATTAGAGTGTACAGGACCAGTCCAAGACCTATCATTTTAAGCTCCAAACTCATTCCATGAGTAATTATATCCCATTTTATGCCTTCAAATACAGTGTATATAGTGATGAATTATGAATTATGTGTCCCGCAGTCATCTGGTCCTTGGTTGACTCCTCCATTTAACCACCCTTGGCCATTATCCTTGCAGCTTTCTGAAGAAGTTTTGTGTTTAGTTGTGCTGTTATGGCTGCCTCAATGAATGGATGAATTCAAAATGCTTTCCTTTGTGATAAATCTGACTTTGCGGGAGAGCCAGAAGTCACACATTGCCAAACCAGTGAGTAAGATGGCCGAGCACACACTGTAACGTTTCTATGATCCCGCCTTTCCGGCGAATGGCTCATGCAGCAGCGGTCACTTTACCTTTTTTTAAACACTCCTTGTAAAGACACTCAAGAGAGATGTTCCAGAACTGCTTGAGAAGGCGGTACGGACAGTGGGGTGAGTGTTCCCAGCGAGGGTGATGGTGGTGGGGGGCTCTTGGCAATGTGTCTTCTACTGTGATAAATTTTGTTCATTTAAATATTCACCGTACATTTTGATCATCCCTTGTACAGTTGCCCCCATTAGAGAAGCCAGAGAGAATTTTTAAAAGAAAACCACATCTCTGCCGTACCTAAAACCGACAACTTCCCACTGTTACTGGATTACAAAGCCTTTGAGACAAGCGCGGGTTTCTAGCCTCAGCTCTTAGCCCTCTCTCCTTGTTCACTGTACTCCAGTCCCACGGCCTGCTCTATACCCGTCACTTAACGTCAAACACTGTCTGTCTCAGGCATTCGGCGCTGGTTTCTGGGCTCCTCCCACAGACTCTGCCCCACGGCTGATACCTGTGCTTCACTCACTCTCCCGAGCTGCCTGCACACTTTCTCTTCAGGTCCCTTGAGCATTCTGTGCAAAATATTCTTCCCACCCACCGCTCATCCCAAAGTCATTCCATACCTGTTTAGCTTCCTCATTAGACTTACCACACTGTGAAAGTACTTATTTTTCCACTTTTTGGGTCTCTTTTCTCACTACATGGAAGACACAGGGCAGGGCTATTATGTGTTTTATTGAATCCCCAGTGTCTGCCATATAGATGTGGTCAATAAAGAATGTTAAATGAGTGAAACATTTAATGGATAAATGAATCAGAAGACATGAAACCCAGCATGTAACAACCCGAGGGTAATATGAGCAGTGGCGGAGATAACCAACAGAAGAAATGGCCCCTAAAGCTAAGCAGCAATCTAATCGCTGGGGATGGCCAGGTGGGACCGTGCGTGCCTGTAAGCCCAGTTCTCTGGGGTGCTGAGGCAGGAAGAATGCAGGTTTAAGCACACTCTGGACAACTTAGCAAGAGCCTGTCTCAAAATGAAAATATAAAAGGGATGAGGACGTAGCTCAGTGTGAAGGCCCTGAGTTCAGTGGCCAGCACCAGTAATAGTAGTGGCTGGATGCTTTTTATACGCCTTGACCACAGAGAAGGTTACAGTTTTATCAGTTTCGTCATTCAGCTTTTGAATATTTAAATACCTTTCATATAATAAATCTCACTTTTTACCTCTTTGCATTTCCCAGTTGCATATTCAAGTTCAAAATCTCATTTCTCATGTCCTTTTCAAGCATGTACAAATATTCTTCACAGAAACTAGAGGGAAGGCAGGTTGGCCAAACTGTAGTACCAACTCATTAGTGAATTATGAAATCAATTTAGTAGGTCGTGACCACCATTTTAAAAGCAGACAACACCATCACTCCAAGCCGATGCTGACGCCTGCTGGAGTCCTGGCTGGAGTACCGCACCAGAGCTAGGAGAATCCGGGAACTACACACCTGCTGTTAGTCCCTGAGTTCTCCATGGCACAAGGTGACAGAGCTGACAGCCAACAGACTAACCTAACTGAAGAAGAGACAAATGTCCAGAAAGAGTTTCCTGTAGTACTAAAGTCATACTCTTCCACAGAGACCAGGTGAGAGACAGCCTCGGGAGGCAGAGTTGGAGAGGGTGGGAGCTAAATAGTGGTCTGCTGGGATGACCCCTGTGTCCCAGGGAGATCCTGGGGTCTGCATTTTGTTGTGGGAGGCAAGGTTTGTGGGAGTAATCAGAGGGGGCAGTTCTGAAGAATAAATCGTACACTCTAGTGACAGGTTTGAGGTCTGGCCCTGCTGCCAACACCCAGCAGAAATCAGTGCTCTGAATTCCTATAGGTCAGCATGGGGGTCTAATTGTCCTCATTAAAATCAGAGTCCTCTTTAATTCGGTAACGAGTGGCTCACGAGTGGTTCCTAAGGTTCGTCAGTATCCAGTTGACATTCGGTGCCGTGTTTCACTTTTACTACCGTGGAAAAGGTAACACGATAGGGGTCAGTGATTGGTCTCCCTGTGCCAAAACCTGGGTTGCCTAGGGAATCAGGAGCAACACTGTGGCTTGGGACTGAAAAACAAGGGGCTGGAGCAAAGAATTCTCAGGCTCCAGCACAAAAACAAACAAAAAAACCAAAAACATGAAAAAAAGGCAACCCAACACCACGAAAAACTCTCAACTCCCCCCACATTGGTACAGGGGGCACTGAGGGGAGGAAATCATAAGCTACATAGCAGGTAGGTTTGAAAGGTACCAAGGGAGCTGAAACACTTCTGTTCCGTGCTTGGCAAATTTATTTTATTTATTTCGTTTTTGGTCCTGGGAATCAGACTCAGGACTTGCACTTTCCAGGCAGGTGCTGTGCTGCTGAGCTATATCCCTGGCCCCTTGGCAAATTTAAAGAAGATATAATTACATAATGACATCATGAAACAATGACCAGTGAATCTAAAGAAGACACTAATAAAAACAGCTAGTGGTGCTGAAGAAAGACATGCAAAACGTGAATACCTAGGATAGAAAAGAATGTGAGTTCATAAGAAAGTTCCAAACAGAAATCCAGCAGATTAAAAATATGATTAAAAGTATGGTAGAAGTGCCCAATGTGAAGAAAGTACCAGACCTAGAAGACAGGGCTGTGGTCAATGATCATGAAAATGGGAACCTTAGAAACAAAAAGGGAATGTGAAAAATGGATTTAGCAGCTCCTAGATGACTCAACTAGAACTAATATAAGGATAATTGGAATTAGCAAAAAAATCAGAAGACAGGACAAAGAGCACAAGAAAATCTCTTTACATAAGTAATAGCAGAAAACTTTCCAAACATGGAAAAATAATTTAACATACAGGTAAGCAAATCATATAGAAAGCTAATAGCCATGATCAGAAAAAAAACATGTGACACATAATAATTAAAATATCAGGAATAAAACACAAGAACAGAATCTTAAAGGCTGCTAGAGAAAAAAAAAAAGAGAACCTATCAGAATTACATTTTTAAAGGAGCACCTATCAGAATTACAACACAGAATTTCTCCACACAAACCTTAAAGGCAAGGACAGCATGGAATGATGTGCTTAAAGCTCTTAAAATAACTTCTAACCCAGATTGTTATGTCCTGCAAAATTATCTTTCAAAATTGATGAAGAAATAAGACCCTTCTGTAATAAAGAAAACCTAAAGAAATTCTTGATCACCAACTGACACTCCAAAAAATTCTCAAGGATACCCTAGAAAGAGACAATAAAACCAACAATGGTAAACAGTCCAATAAAATGAATACATTAGGTATGGCTAGCAATTAATTAGAAGGGAAAGAGAGCAAAATAGCAATGGGAAATTAAAACAATGACAGTAAAGTATCTATCAATTATAACTATCGGTGTATATGGACTCAATTCACCAATCAAAAGACACAGTTTAGCAGAATGGATCAAGAAATAAAATCCAACAGTATGCTATGTACAAGGAACACATTTAACACAAAAAGAAATTCAGAGACTAAAAATCAAAGGATGGAAAACAACATTCCATGCAATGAAAACCTGAAAACAAACAGGAATATCAATCCAATTTTTAGTAAAAGTGGAATTCAAGTGAAAGCCAATCAAAAGCTGATCATACTGGTTTAATAAATATTCAATACAAAGAGGTATTATCAGCATATATGCTCCAAACCATGGTGCATCTAACTTCACAAAACAAACTCTAATGGACATAAAAGATCATATAAACATCAATACAATTATAGCAGCGGATTTCAATACCTCACTGTCAGAAATAGAACAACTAAACAAAAAAGTCAACAAAGATATATGAGTTGAACCAAACTGTTGAACAAATGGACTTAATAGATATATATAGAGTGTTCCATCTAATAACAACAGAATACAGGTACTTTCTCAAAAATAGACCATATACTAGTGAATTAAGCATGCTTAAGCAAATGCAAGAGTCAAAATTTTACCATGAATATTATCAAATCACATTTCAGTGAAACTAAAAGTCAATACCAAAAGAAAACAGAAACAGAAACTAGGCAATCTTATGGAAATTAAACTACACTCTTGAACCATAATCACAGAGGAAATTAAGAAAGAAATAACACAGCTCCTAGAATTAAATGATAGTGCCAGTACAACACAACAGAACTTATGGGATACAATAAAAGCAGCCTTATGAGGGAAGTTTATAGCAATGAATGCACACATCAGAAAAACAATGAGCTCAAATAGCCTAATGATGCATCTCAAGTCCTTAGAAAAACAAGAATGATCCAAACCCAGAGCTTGTACAACAAGGAAGTTATGAAGATCAGAACAAAAAGGAATGAAATAGAGACTAAAAAACAATACATAGAATCAATAAATCAAGGCACTAGTTCTTTGAAAGGATAAAATAGGCAAACCCCTAGCCACTCTTACCTAAAAGAAGGAAGGAAAGACATGAGTAAATGTGATTAGAAATGAAAAAAATGAAAGCATAATCAACACTGCTGAAATACAGAAAATTATTAACAACTACTTCACAAATGTGTATGCCAAACAATTGGAGAGCTCAGAAGAAATGGAGAGATTACTAGATATATATGTGTAAATGAAACAACCAGGAAGATTTTTTTTTTAAATCTTGAGCAATACAATAAGAGGTAATGAAATTGAAGCAGTAATTTCTGTCTTCCAAGGCTGTCTTTCCTGCTCTCACCAACTAAGAAAAGACCAGGATCTGATAAATTCACAGCAGCATTCTATAAGAACTTTAGGGAAAATATAATGCCAATATTCTTCAAGCTTTTTAATAAAATGAGAAGGAAGGAATGTTTTCAAAATCATTCTCAGAAGCTAAAATCATCTCAATCCCCAAACCAGACAATGACCCAACCAAAAAAGAGAACTGTAGAACAATTTCTCTAATGAACACAGATGCAAAAATCCTTAACAAAGTACTGGAAAACAGAATATAACAAATCACCAAAAAGATCATACATCATGACCAATAAGGCTTTATCCAGGGATGCAAGGATGATCATTATACATACACAAGTCAATAAATGTAATTCATCACATAAATAGAAGCACAAAAATCATATGATCATCTCAATAGATACAAGAAAGTCTTTGATAAAACCCAACATCCATTCATAATAAAAACGCTGAAGAAAATAAACATAAGAAGTCTTCGAAGTGATAAAAGCCTATGACCAACTACTGCCAACATCATATTTAATAAGGAAAAGCTGAAGTCTTCCCTCTAAAATAAGGGACAAGGCAAGGATGTCCTTTACCACCACTCCTACTCAACACAGTTCTCAAAATATTAGCCAGAGCAATCAGACGAGAGAGGAAAATAAAAGGAAGTGATGCACAGGAAATGATGAAGTAAAAATATCGTTATTTGCAGATGATATGATCCTTTACTTACAAGACCCCAAAATCTCTAAAAAACTCCTAGAACTGATGACCAAATTCAGCACTGTAGCAGGATACTAAATAAATATGCAAAAATCAATAGCATTTCCATACACTAATAATAAACTCACTGAAAAAGCAATTAGGAATATATTACCATTTATAATAGCAACAAAAATCAAATATTTAGGTATCTAATCTAATCTAATCTAATCCTTAATTTAACTAAGGCAGTTAAAGACCTCTACAATGTGGTCTTTATATCAGACTGAAAAAGGAAACAGAGAAGGACATCAGAAAATAGAAAAATATACCCTATTCCTGGAAAGGCAGAACCAACATGATTAAAACGGCTGTATTACTACTAGGAAGACGGCAGAGTGGTGAATAGCAGAGAATGAGCCTCTTTGAAATTTGGTGTCCAAATGCTGAAATATAGCAATGTGAAGAAAAGAAGGAGGGAAGTGGGTACCTGGGAACCAGCAAGGATCTGATTGAAACCCATGGGGAGAGTGTAGAGAAAGACCTCCACACAGAAGAAGGAACTGACAAGAAGCACTTTCTTCATGACTCCTGGCCCCTGCAGACAGATGATGACTACTGGGGACCCCAGAGGCCTCTTAGAGAGATGCACCAGTGGAGCAGAGAGAGGGACATGGTGCACTGCGGTACCTGGTGAGTTATTCAGGTTCAGATGTCCCCCAGGAGAGGATGATTGCCCAGTAGCCATCTTGGAGAGAGACCTACTGAACTTGGAACATGGAGCAGCTGTGGGCTGGCTGCATCTACTGGCTTCCAGTGTCAGGGTGAGGTGGGACCGAGTTCAAACTGAGAGAAGGTCGAGGAGCTGAGTGCAAGAAGGTAGGGAACCAAGTTCAAGCCTTCAGGAGAAACACAGTACTGCATTGTGAACAAATTGGATTCCAGCCTCATAGCCAGAAATCAGCCTGAAATTTAGTAGAACTAAAGGTGTAGACTTGCTGGGATTATCCACTATTATGCCATAAATCTATGTTTGGCTTGCTTGGATTAATCAACCGACTAATCTGGGTTTCATCTGTTTACTCTGTCTACTAGTGACAGCAGAGACACACCCTGAAATAGACATGTTTTTCTTTTTTTTGTATTTTTTTCTTTTCTTGTTTGTTCTTATTTTTATATTAGTGTGAACATTGTTTCCAGTTTTGTTTTTCTGTTCTGTTCTTGTTTTTATTTCTTCCTTCTCTATTTCCCTCCTCTGTTTTTCACCAATTTCCCAAAGTTCAAGTAATTTTCCTTTGTCCTCCAGCCTTGCTTCTGATCTCTTCTTCTATTTCTCTAACATCCCCTTAAGCCCTTTAAAATTTTCTTCCCTCTATGAGGGCATATTTACTGTATACTATTTTCTGGTTTGTTTTAGACTTTGGTATCTAACCATGAATATAGTTCATATGGTTAATTAATGGATTAATATGTGAACTGTATGAATATAGTTCATATGAAAAATTAATAGATACCACATTTTGTCATTTTCTAGGCTATGTTTGATGGTATTGTTATTGCTCATTGTACTACTTTAGCCAATTTGACATAATTGTTCTAATCAGTAGTTCTTCATGGTATACAAGACTGAGATTGCTCATAAACAGTATTATAGGCCAGTGCCAAAGAACCAGGGACTAGGCTAAATAGGCAGCAACTTTTCATCCCCAATAAATTGAAGAGATAGGGTCTTGCAATGGACTCAAAACCCAAAAGCCAATTATACCTGGAAGACACCTCTGAGAAGTAGTCATTTGCTAAGAGTTCTGAGTATTAGCAGTAAAGCTACCTGCCATAAGCAATTTACAAGCATTAAACCAGAAATTAGACTAAAAAAATAAAAGATGAGAACACTTAAGCAAGATGCAACCCCAGACTTGTAGCTCACCAAAGGCAAACCCAGGGAGGAATGAAGTGGAACAATTCAAAAGACACCTACCTGGACTCTCTGAGTTAGGTAACAGTGCAAATAACAAAGCAGATGAAAAAACTCTAGAAACAATCAAATCACAAATAATCTCTCAGATAACTACAAAATGGGTGAGCATAACGAAAGACATGGTTAGTGACTCTAGAGTAGATAGAGATGAAAAAAACTAGAGGAGGTTAGAAAAATGATGGAAACCATGAATAGCCAATGCAGAAAAGAAATAGAATCCATGAAACAGATTTGAATAGATATCCAGGAAATTAAAAATCCCATTCAAAGTATGCACTGCAGAATGACCCAATGTGAGGACAGAATATCAGATACATAATATAGGATTGTGGTTAGTGATCATGTAAAGAAAGATTTCTTAAAAACAGCAGAGGGCCACAAAAAAATCCAACAGCTGCAAGCTGATGCAAAGAAGAACAACAAGATTGATTAGAGTTAATGAAAAAGCAGGAGATAGTGCAATGGACCTTAAAAAAACCTGGTCACAGAAGTAATAGCAGAAAACTTCCCAAACATGGAAAAAGAATTTGATATACAGAGAGTGTGGCATATAGAATTCCAAGTAGCTGTGCTAAAAAAAACTGTACCAAGACATATAATAGTCAAAATCCCAAAAATTCAACACAGGAACAGAATATTAAAAATTGTTAGAGAAAAGAAATGACTCACCTATAATGGAAAGCCCATCAGAATCACAGCTCACTTCTCAACACAAACCTTGAAGTCCAGAAAAGCTTGGAGTGCAGTATTCAAGCCCTTAAAAAGGAAAACAACCTCCAACCCAGATTGATGTATCCCACAAAACTATCTTTCAAAACTGATGGAAAAATAAGATACTTCCATGACAAAGAACACCTCAGGAAATTCATGAACACCAAACCAGCACTCAAAAATGTTCTGAAGGACATTCTAGAAAGAGATGACAAGGACAAGAACTCCATGAACCTCAGTGAATCTACCAGGCAAGGCACACAACTGAACAGAGGAGAATAAAGGGGGGCCAACAAGAAGAAAATAACATGATGGGGATAAGTCAATACAGTTACAATTATCAGTTATAATTATCAATATTAACATGTCAGTTATAATTATCAATGTTAACAATCTCAATTCACTAATAAAAAAAAAAAACAGATGGCAGAATGGATCAAGAAGCAAGATCCAACAATATACTGCATACAAGAAACACATTTAACCAGAAAAGAAATTCATTGGCTGAAAGTCAAAGGATGGAAAACAATACTCCATGCAAGAGGAACCTGGAAAAAAGTAGAGGTAGATACTCTATTTATAGTCAAAGTGGATTTCAAGCCAAGACTGTTTAGGAGAGACAAGGAAGGTCACTACATTTTTGTAAAGGGAACATTCCAAGAGGAAGAAATAACAATCATCAATATATGCACAACAAATAGCAGTGCACCCAACTATGTCAAACAAACATTAACAGACATTAAAAATCAAGTAAGCACTAATACACTTGTAATGGGGAACTTCAACACCCAACTGTCACAAATAGATCAACTAGACAAAGATTCAACAATAAAACTTTAGAACTGAATCAAACTTTTGAACAAATGGACTTATATTTTTAGATGTCTACATAGTGTTCCACTGACAAAATCAGAATACACATTCTCAGCTGCACATGGGACATTCTCCAAAATAGACCACATACTATTTACTTAAGTATGTTCTTGTATGTATGTGGGCTATGACCACATGAGTAAATGACTATGAGCACTTAATTCAAAGGAATTGAAATTATCCCCTGCACATTATCAGATCATAGGGCACTGAAATTGGAAATCAACTGCAAAAGAAACCACAAAAGAGCGTGGCTGGTGCTGTGTGGTACAACTGCCTTTTTTCTGGGCATTCCAGCCTGGTCCAGCTCAATCCAATGCCATCAGGCTTTTGGTGAGGCTGCGCATGAGAATCCAAAGCAGAGAGGAAGAATCAGCAGTGAGGCAAATACAGGGCATGCAGATGGGCCTCAGCAGTGGTCTGCGAGACATATTGTAATGTCTCTGCTATTGTTGGCAGCATGTCTGTGATTCTAGAGAATGCATCAGTACTTAATGCAGTGAGCCCTGCCATGACTGAGGGGTGAAGTAAGTCATGAATTACACTTTTGAAGATGCTGAGAAAAGATGTGTGGATCTTGGAGGATAATTCTTTGAAATATGCAGTAAAGGAATAAAATGGGAGGGTGTTTTTCTTAGAGAACATCATTTGTCAGACTTATTTGATCAAGAATTTGAAGATTATTAATTTACCAACTGAAATATTTGAATCAGAAGGTAACACTGATGAGAGATTACTGATTAGTGAAACAGGAAGTGATAGTGAACCTGAAGGTGAATTTTCAGAATTACTGAATAATGAATTTCACCCCGAGAATGAAGATTTCACACCATTCAGCTAATTTGTTAAGATTAATTTGGAAAATCCAATGCCAGCTCTTCCTAGGTTTCTGTTCACCAGTATATCTAGTGTAAATTTGCCATTTAGACAGCATACAGAGCCAGATATTATACATTACCTGTAATATTTCTGGAATTCTGAAATAATGGACTTGATTACAGTGGGACCTAACGATACACAAATCAATCAAAGCCTTCTGGAATCTTAGGGAAATTTTCACACTGGAAGGACTGGAAACTGACAGATAATGCAAAAATATTTATTTTTTTGCTCTCCATATTCTTCAAGAAATTATATGTAAAGCAATGTGTGAGTGGTATTCATCTAAGAAAGATTGCACTGAAACACTTTTTTTAGTAAAGTGATATTGTATAGATGTTTTGCTTTATTGAAATATTATATTCATTTCGTAGATAATTCTACTTTTGATGCTATTCTTCACCTGAATCCTAAACGAAGTAAGTTATGGCTAATTGTTGAACTTCTCAAAAAGTTTTCTACTGTGCTTACACTTGAGAGAGATATCACAATTGATGAAAGTCTAATGCTATGTAAGGGTTGATTGAGATGGATTTAGTTTATGCCCCTAAAAAGAGCTACATTTGGTATCAAATCTTACATGTTTTGTGAATCCAAATCTGGGTATGTTTGGTCTTTCATAATTTACATTGGAAAAGAGACAGTACTTGATAACAACTATAAAGGTAATTCCATGAGTACACAAATTGTTTTAAATCTGATGAAACCACTTTTGAACATAAGGCATTGTCTTATGACAGAAAAATTTTTTACTTCTCCAGAATTCTGATACTCTTTTCCAATACAAGATGAATACATTTGGGGCACTGAGACTGACTGGTAAGGAAGTGCCAAAAGAAACACCTTAAAAGGTAGACATGTTAGCCTATCAGAGTGGAAGAATCTGTGTTATACAAGGAAAAGATGTTCCCTTATTGTCAACTATTTGTAGTACAGAAATGTTAGAACTTGAAAGAAGAAACAAAACTTTAAAAATTCTAATAGTGGAATGATTATAATAATTGTATGAGTGGTGTTGATAGAGATGACCAACATCTAACAAGTTGTCCTGCAGTCAAAAAGCAAGGAAAAAATTATAAAATATTTATGCATCTCTGGACCTAACAATAAGAAACTCACTGTCTATTTAAGAGAAGGAGGTTCAAAAAATCATTTACAGTTTACATTAGGTCTACCAGATCAAATAATTGAAAAATAGGGGATAGCAAAATACTAAACAGAAAGTCTGTTATCCACTTCTTCACCATCACATTCAGTGGGTAGATGTTTTATTCAAATTATACGATCCACAGGAAAAAAGCAAAGGCTGACACAACAGTGTAGAGAGTGTTTAAGAAAGACAATGTAAAAGGAATTCAGAAAGAGACTAGATATTATTGTTTGGATTATAATGTTGCATTGTGTATTGAATGTATTAAGATGTACCATACACAGAAAAACTATGGAATAAATTTGATATAATTGTTCTTATATTTCCTATTATCAAAATTAACCAAAATGCAGTTTTTGATCATCCTGTATTTAAACAACTGGATTGATACATCATTAAGCCTACAACATGAACTATATCAAAAAAGGCTGAGGAACACAAAAAAGATATTTCAACACTGTTGAGTTTAAATTGCACCATAAATTGAAAAGTGCTTATGATTGAGATGGTTTAGATAGAAACTAATAAAAAAGAAACCTAATAATTTGACTGACAGGCCAAACCATTGGGTGGCTATTGCTGCATTAGAAGGAAGTGGTAATTACAAGGTAATTGAATATAAATGTTTTGCTGCCAGTAAAGGCTAGTTTGATCTTTTCAGAAGTTGCCATGAATTGGTTGATATTAAGCTGTTTGAAACTGCAAGCGCAGATGAAGATGATACTGTACAGTTAACATCCAGGATACAGCGTTCTTGATTGCACAGCAGGGCAAGATCCTACTATAGAAAAAACTCAGCAGGGTTCAGGTCAGTGTTAAAGAAAATAGAGCTGACTGGAAATGTTGGTGCTCTCCCATGCAAGAGGCAGCTGTCTGTTCACAGCCAGACAAACTTAGTGTAGGCAAATCTGTTGGCATAAGTGAGAAAAGTGGTTGTCACATAAAAGACAGAGGGCCTCAGGAAGGGAGGCTAGCAAAACCCTCACACTGAAAGAACCCACAGATACTTTCACAGCATTAAAAGTGCAAGGAATAAAATTTTGGTAGATGATCCAAATTTAGGAGTAGGACAACTTGCCAAGGTAAATAATATAACAGAAAGGTAGGTCAAGTTCAGCCTCTTGATAAATGATGAATAAGAATATAATTTTCAGTATTAATAATATTTTAAACTACATCATGCTAAATAGCTTTATGTTATTAGAAAGTTAGAAATTTTTTTACATTTATAATGAACAGCAAGAGAGTTATATATTTTTGACTGACACTCTCCCCTCTCTATCCAACCCAGGGGAGTTCTACCTCTGAGCTACATCCCCAGCCCTTTATTTTTTATATTTAGAGAAGATCCCACTATATGGTCTAGGCTGTTGTTGAATTGTGATCCTCCTCACTCAGCCTGCTCAGCAACTAGAATTACAGATATGCACCACTCTGCCTGGATTTTTGTTGTGGTCATTGTCTTTTTGAGACAGTATTTCATTATGCAGTTCAGGTTGGGCTTGAACTCATTTTGTAGGTCAGGCTGGTCTTGACCTCACAGTGATCCTCCTGCCTCAGTCTCCAGAGTGCTAGGATTACAAGCAGGTACTACTATGCCCAGATATGCCTGGCTATTTTGGGCAAAATTTAAGGTCTATCAATAATAATACATTTCCTCATAGATTGTATTGTTGCATGATCAAAGCCAGTACAAGCTGGAGAAACTTCTTAATTATCCAAACACATGTCAGACCTACATATGTGTATTTTGTTCTTATAGAATTTATTACTTTTCATATTATCTTTGTGGCTATCTAGAAATTTTGAAATAATAATTTGTAATGTTAAAAAAACATAAAAATGTTATAAACATGTGTAAATTAAATAACACCCTCCTGAACAACTAATGGATCACAGATGAAATTAAAGAAGAAATTAGGCAGTTTCTACAATTAACCAATAATGCCAGTATGCCATAGTAGAACTTAGGAGACACAGTGGAAGCAGTTCTATGGGGGAAATTTACAGCAGTGAATTCCCATAGGAAAAACAGTGAGCTCAAATGAACAACCTAGTGTTGAAACTAAAGCTTCCAGAGAAAGAAGAGCAAGTCAAGCTCAAAGCTTGTACAAGGGAGGAAATTATAAAGATCAGAGCAGAAATTGATGTAATAAAGACCAACAATACAAAGAATCAATGTCAAAGGGTTAGTTCTTTGAAAGACTAAGTAACATTGGCAGAGCCTTACACAGCATCAAAGAAAGGAAAGACTCAGACTCAGTTAGGAATGGAAAGGGTGACATCACAATGTCTCCAATCCAGATCTTCAGCACCTACTCTGAGAACCTGTATTCTAAGATAGAAAACATAGAAGAAATGGGCAGATTCCTAGGTACATATGAATTACCAAAGTTGAATCAAGAAGATATAAAAATCCTAAATAAACCAATATCAATCAATGAAATTGAATGTGTAATTAGAAACCCACCAACAAAGAAAAGCCCAGGCTCTGACAGATTCACTGCTGAATTCTACAAGAAGTTTAGGGAAGACCTAATACCACTACTTCCCATACTCTTTAATGAAATTGAAAGGGGAGTAGTACTCCCAAATTCATTCCTGGAAGTGAGCATGACCCTCACACCAAAACCAGAGAAGGACCCAACTGAGAAAGAGAACTACAGGTCAATCTCCCTACTAAACATAGATGCAAAAATCCTCAGTAAGATACTGGCAAACAGAATGCAGAAAATCATACAGAAGATTATACACCATGACTAAATAGGATTCATCTCAGGGACATAGGATGGTTTAACATACATAAATTAGTAAATGTAATGCACCATATTAACAGAGCCTAGGACAAAACCATATAATCATCTCAATAAATGCAGAAAAAGTGTTTGACAAAGTCCAACACCCATTCATGATAAAAAACTTTACAGAAAATTGGAATAGATGATCTTTATCTCAATTGATAATTGCCATAATTGCCATCTATGACACAACAACAGCCAACATCATACTAAATGGACAAAAATGAAAGCTTTCACTCTAAAATCAGGAACAAGACCAGGACGTCCACTGTCACCAGTCTTATTGAATATAGCTCTGGGGACATTAGTCAGAGCAATTACACAAGAAAAAGTAATAGCCAGACATCGTGGAACATGCCTGTAATCCCAGCACCTGGGAGGCTGAGGCAAGAAGATGGCAATGAGTTTGAGTCAACCTGGACTACAGAGAGTACAGGGCCAGCCTGAACTACAAACCAAGACCCTGTTTCAAAAAACCAAACAAAAAAAAAGGGAGGGAAGGACAGAAAGAGAGAGAGAGAGAGAAGGAATAAAGATAAGAAGGAAGAAGTTAACTTACCATTATTTGTAGATGACATGATACATTATATAGAAGACCCCAAAAAGCCTACCAAAAGACTTCTAAATTTAATATTCAAATTCAGTAGCATAGCTGGATACAAAGTCAACACTTGAAAATCAATAGCCCACCTGTATGCAAATAAAAAACTCACTGAGACAGAAAATAGAGAAACAATACCTTTCACAATAGTATCCAAAAAAGGAAATACTTAGGCATCAATCTAATAAAGGAAGTAAAAGACCTTTATATTGAAAACTACAGTGCTGTCCTACTAAAAAAAAGGAAATCAAACAGGATATCAGAAAATGGAAAATATCCTCTCTTCTTGGGTAGGATGAACCAATATAGTGAAAATGGCCATACTTCCAAATTTGTTATACAAGTTTAATGCAATTCTGATCAAAATTCCAACAGCATACCTCACAGAATTAAAGAAAACATTATAAAATTCATTTGGAATCAGAAGAAACTCAGAATAGCAAAAGTAATTTTGGCAACAAAGGCAAGACAGGGAGCATCATAATCCCAGACTTGAAATTATACTACAAAGCTACTGTGATAAAAGGAGCATGGTACTGGCAAAAAACCAAACTTTAGGATCAATGGAACAGTTTGGTAGATGCAGAAACAATTCCAGACATACTTATTTTTGACAAAGATGCCAAACATTTTACTGGAAGAAAGTCTCTTTAGGCTGGGGATATAGCTCAGTGGAATAAGCGCCTGCCTAGCAAGCACAGTGTCCTGAGTTTGATCCCCACTACCGCAAAAAAAAAAAAAAAGAAAGTCTCTTTAATAGTGCTGTGCAAACTGGCTTTCCACATGGCAAAGATTAAAACTACCATATCTCTCAACATGCACTAAACTGAAAGAGAAATTGATAGACCATGTAAATATTAAAACAGAAACACTAAATCTATTAGAAGATAGAACTGGTCAATCTCAGTGAGACTTCCAGGAAGATGGCAAACGGGTAAGCAGCAGAGAAAGATCCTTCCTGAGGACTGCTACCCAGACACTGGAATATAGCAACATGAGAAAGATAAGAAGGAGGAAACAGGTCCACTGGTCCCAGGAAGGATTTGAAATGAGAATTGAAGCTCTCAGAAAGACCAAACAAGATCTCTCCCTGAGGAAAAGCTTGGGCAGCCTCCATGGCTCAGTTAGAGGAAGAGGAGGGGGAGAAAGAGGGAGTCACCACTCCATACACATCCTCGCCCTGCTACCTCATTCTTATACTTATGCAGCTTCAGCTTCAGAAGCCTGTGCTGGCAGGAGCGTCCCGACTTGTCCAGAGGAGAGCAGAATTCCAAGAGCTGGGCCAAAACCGGATTGGAGAAAGCGCAGCCTTGAAAAGGAGCAGTGGCAGTTGGGAGGTGGTGTTGAGCTCAGCGTGATGATGAAAATGTACAACAACCACTAAAGCAGAATGCCCACTCTGCAGCGACCCACTCTAATCAGGGCCCCAAGGCAAGGTGGAGACAAAGCAACCAGTACACAGCCTGCGACACCCAGCTCTGTGCCTTCCTCAAGGCTGTGGCCTGCTACCTCTTCCCTGTGAGAGCAACTACCAGCAGAGGAATTGCCCCTGGGCCACGGCAGTACCCAGGGATCCAGCCAAAGAACAAATGGGAAATGGAGCACAACAGTAAGAGAGCTGCACATGGAGGTGGGCCAGATGGCCCTGCGCTCTTCCCACTCCAACACCACACAGGAAGCAGGAGCTGAGGTACCAGGCTCCAGCTCCCTCTCTGGAGTCCCTCTGTGAGCACCTTGAGACTTGGCGCCCCCTGTGCCCAACATGTGTTCCTGACGGCAGCAGGCTGAGTCCATGGGCTTCAGGAGCCACTCTAAACTATTACTATGAGCACCAAGAGGGACTTCATACCACTTGCATATATGAACCTTGTATGAACCCATAGCAACAAATTATACAAAAAGCATCAGTCCTGGAGACCAAGAGATGACAACATACTGTACACAGAAGACCCGAGAAACTCCTCCAATTGTCTTCTAGAACTAATAACTAAACTTAGCACACACCCTGGACTACCTCAGTGGGCACGGGTTGGGGAGGCCTCATGCTACTTGTGCCCAGCATTGTAAGTGTGCTGCATGACCAGCTGTGTAAGGGGCAGAGAGAAGCAGCACTGGAGAACAAGAGGTGGGAGGAGGAGAAGACCTAGAAGTAGGGGGCAGACCCGAACCTCTAGCTGGTTGTGGGTAGCCTCCAAAGAGTCATAGGTGGCCTGCAGGGAGATACTGGTGGCCTATGAGGGGACCCCAGGGGCCTTGACAGGAAGCTCAGCAGCCTGTGGGGGGGAGGAGGGTTCCACACAGGCATTTTACATAAAAATCCTGACGACCTGGACCAGGGCCCCTGGGCGTGCAGTGATGGGGCGGAGCCTGGCAGTATGCAGGGGTGACTCTGCGGACCTGACTGGACCCCTGAGGGCCTTCAGGGCTTGTCAGTGGGGTGCTGATCATAACTGTGCCTGGGCCTCTGTCTCTGTATTGTCATTGAGGTTGGGTGCTTTTCCACCTAGTGCCATAGTAAGTTCTGGGCACCCATGTTTGCTGTACATAATTTGAAGCAGCCATGTGTCTCTTCCCAATGTGAGAGCCTGAGAGAATGCATAAAACCAAAAAGTACAGTTATTATCAGAGGGAAGATGACTGATTGGGTGGGAGAACAATGGAGGTGAGGAGGGAAAAATTGTTTGATTAATCATACGTGCATTTATTTGTATAACTGAGTAACAAACGCGAAGATAACATTATCTTAAAATGCAAAGCAACCATTGTTAATTCCCTACTATCTTCTGTGCAATTTTGTATTTCCTTTATTGTTTTTGTGTTATTCTGATTTATGTCTGTTTGCTTGTTGATATGTTTCCATTCTTTTGTCTTTAAAATAAAAAAAAGGTCAATCTCTTGAAGACATAGGTATAGGCAAAGACTTTATTAACAAAACCCCAATCACACAAGAAATTACAAAAAAAGTCAAAAGCTCCTGCAAAATTAGCATATATTCCAAACAAACAATGGGTCACAGAAGAAGTAAAACAAAAAGTTTTTTAATTTCTGGAAGATAACGACCGTGACAGTACAATATGCCCAAATATCTGGGACACTATAAAAACAGTTCTAAGAGGAAAATTCATCCAGTCTATGTTCATATTAGAAGAAGAGTGATCTCAAAATATACAACCTTATGGTAAACCTTAAGATACTTGACAAAACAAGAACAAACCAGCCCAACCCAAATATAAAGATGAGAGTGGAAATCAATGAAACTCAACCAAAAACAGTTTAAAAATCAAGTCAAAGATCTTGTTCTTTGAAAGAATAAATAAAATAGATAAATCCCTGGCCAGACTCACTGAAAGAAAGGGAGAAAGGACTCACAGCAATGGAATTAGAAATTAGAAAGGTGAAATCACAACATATACTGTAGAAATCCAGAAGTTAATAAGTACTTCAAAAAATTATATTCCAAAAAATTAGCAAATTTTGAAGAAATGGACAGATTCTTAGACATATACAAACTACCAAAACTAACCCAAGAAGGCATAAATATGCTCAACAACCCAATAACAAGCTGTTATGGTGGATACATTGTGTCAACTTGGGGAGTCTGGGGGTTTGGCTGAGTGATTCAGCAGGAAGCTAGGGTGCTTGTTTTGCATACATCCTGAGCCTGTGGAAGAGGAGGGCATGGAGACTGTGTGAGAGCTACATGCCCCCTGGGTGGGGGTAGCCTGTTTACAATGTAGGGGAAGAAAAGAGGCTGCTTGCCACCATTCCACCCTTTTTGCTGGTTGCTTTTGCTGTGCTCTGCCGCCATGAACATTAGCCCTCTGCCATGTGCCACTCTGCCTCAGAACCAGCCAAGTATGGACTGAGAACTCCATGAACTGTAAGCTAAATAAACCTTTGCTTCCTTCATTTTGGGTGTTGGGTGTTTTGTCTCAGCAACGAGAAAGAAGTAACCAGGACAGAATTTGGTACCAGCGGAGTGGGGTCGTTGCTGTGACTATACCTGACCATGTGGTTCAAGAGCCTTTGGAAACTGCTTGTAGGAACAGTTTGGGAAGGTTTGGGGAAGTCTGGTCAGAGCTTGGAAGACCAGAAGGCTGATGGAAATCCTGCTGGTAAAGACCAGGTTCAGGAGGTTTCTGTTGGGAAGGACTTCATTGGTTGTTGGACTCCAGACGATGTATGTTATGGCTTGGCAGAAAGTTTGCATTTTGCTTGTGTCCAGAGACTTTGCTTAAGACTGAGATTAAGGGCGGCTGTGAGCTGATTAATCTGGCAAAAGAAATTTCAAGGCAGTCGAATGTTGGGGCAGTGGCATGGCTATTGTTGGGGGCTTTTAGCCAGATTTATATTGACAGTCAAGAGCAAAGAGCCCAGCAGGATGATTTAAAATGTTGTGAGTTTTTCCAGAAAGGAAGCTCCAGTAAAGCTGTGGATTTCAAAGATAAGGCTGAGGAGCTCTCTATTGCTGAGAAGGAAGCCAAAGAGTGCCATGTTCCAGAATGGCAGCAGAGGCCACACCAGGTTCCAGGATGGAGGCAACATAGAGAATTTGTTCCTCAGCATTGGACTCAATGTGCCCAGTGATCCAGGCACTCGACCCCTATGGCCAAGAGAGAGGAAAGTTTGGCTATTGCTCCAGGTGGCAGCAGACCTTGGCATCATCCACGTGGCCCTGGCTTTAGGTGTATGGAGAATGCAAGAGTTCTGAGGTTAAGGACCCTTCCACCCAGATTTCAGAAGGCTTGGGAGGCCAGGCAGTGTGCCCCTGAGAGGGCAGTGTGTGAAGCTGTGAATGTGAAGCAAAAGGTGTCCTGGAGACCTCAGAAGTTTAGAAAAGCCAGGAACATGGATCCTCTGAGGAAAGCTGCAAGGAGGGAGCAAAGCAGGCCTAAGCGAGAAGCCATGGAGGTTGTAACCACCAGAAGTGCCATAGGGGTGGACTCATGAAAGCCCTTTGGAGCTCACAATGTAAAACATGTTGCTTCAGATGCTGGATGTGGAATTACAGGACACAATGTTAGCCCTGCTAGAGTTTGGACTTGCTTTGGTCCCAATGCTCTATGTTCCCCTACTGGTGCCTTTTGGAATGGGAATGTTTATTTTGTGCCTTTAAATGTTGGGAGTGTTTAATTTTCATTTGTATGAGGGCAAAATGTTACAGTTCTAATATAAGCATGTCTTTGTATCTGGAAACTGGTTTAAAGAAATGTGTCTGGTTGCCAAGTTGACAAGGGGTGGAATGTTATGGTTGATACATTGTGTCAACTTGGGGAGTCTGGTGGTTTGGCTGAGTGACTCAGCAGGAAGCCAGGGTGCTTACTTTGTACACATCCTGAGCCTGTGGAAGAGGAGAGCATGGAGGCTGTGTGAGAGCTACATGCCCCCTGGGTGGGGGTAGGCTGTTTACAGTGTAAGGGAAGGAAAGAGGCTGCTTGCAGCCATTCCTCCCTTTTGCTGATTGTTTTTGCTGTGCTCTGCTGCCCTGAACAGTTTGCCTTCTACCATGTGCCACTCTGCCTCAGAACCAACCAAGTATGAACTGAAACCTCCACAGACTGTAAGCTAAATAAACCTTTCCTTTCTTCCTTTTGGGTGTTGGGTATTTTGTCTCAGCAACCAGAGAAAAGTAACCAAGACACAAGCAATGAAATTGATACAGTAAAAAAACCAAAAAAACAAAAAACAACAAAAAAAGAAATTGATACAGTAATAAAGAATCTACCAACCAAAAGGCTCAGAATGTGATAGATTCAGTGCTGAGTGCTATAAAACCTTTAAGGATTTCATATCAGCAGTAGATCTCAAGCTCTTCAAAGAAACTGAAAGGGATGGAGTGATCCAAAACTCATTTATGAAAGCTAGTATCATCCTTATCCCAAAACTGGATCTCAAGACCCAACTGAAAAAATAAAACTATAGGCCAATCTCCTTAATGAACATAGTTGCAAAAATCCTCAACAAGATATTAGCAAGTAGAATTCAGCACATTAACAAAAAGATGATACATCATCATCAAGTAGGTTTCATCTCAGAGCTACAAGAATGGTTCAGCAAATGTCAGTATATGTAATATGTCGCATAAATAGAAGTAAATCAAAAACCATATGAGCATATCAATAAATGCAGAAAAGGCTTTCACAAAATCCAGTATCCCTTCATGATAAAAATCCTGGAAAAAACTGGTATCGAAGAACAATAGCTGAGTATGATAAAAGCTATATATGACAAACCAATAGCCAGCATCATATTAAATGGGGAAAAACTAGAAGCATTCCCCCTAAAATCAAGACAAAGATGAAGACGTCCACTATTGCCTCTTCTGTTCAACATAGTACTTGAAACATTAGCCAGAGCAATTAGACAAGAGAAAGAAATAAAAGTGACACATATACAAAAGGAAAAACTGTAATTATTATTATTTGCAGATGATATGGTGTTTCTACATAGAAGGCCTAAAGAATTATATCAAAGAACTCTTAGAATTAGTAACTCTGGCAATGCAGCTGGATACAAGACCAACACACAAAATCATTAGCATTTGTGTACATCAGTAACAAAAGGCATGAGAAAGACATTATGGAAATAATACCATTCACAATAGCTTCAAGAAAAGCAAAATACTTAAGAATTAACATAACCAGGGAAATGAAAGACCTTTACAAAGAAAATTACATATGAGAAAAAAAACAAACTACCTATGATACTCTGAAAAAGGAGATTGAAGAGATCAGAAAATGGAAAGATGCCCCCTGCTCCTGGATAGGCAGAATCAATTTTGTCAAATGGCCATCCTCCCAAAACCATATTCAGATTCAGTGAAGTTCCAATCAAAATACCAACAGTATACTTTACAGATGTAGAAAAAACAATGCTAACATTCATACAGAACAAGAAGAGACCCAGAAGAGCAAAAGCAATTTTGGGCAACAAGAGCAAAACAAGAGGCATAGCAATACCGGATTTGAAGCTAATTACAAAGCAATAGCGATTTTAAAAAGGAAAAAAAAAAGCATGGTACAAGAACAAAAGCAGATACCTGGATCAGTGGAACAGAACTGAGGCTGTAGAAACTTCCCCAGGGGCTGGAGGTACAGCTCAGTGGGCTAAGTGCTTGCCGCTAAGCACTAGGGCCCTGAGTTCGATCCCCGGTCCCGGGAAAAAAAAAAAAAAAAAGAAACTTCCCCAGACATATTCAGCTATTGATCTTCAACAGGGGGGCAAAAAGCATATGTTGGAGGGGAGACAGCCTGTTCAGCAAGTGGTGCTGGAGGAACTGGTCACCTGCGCAGAAGACTGAAACCGGGCCCTTATCTTTCACCACATACTAAACTAATTCAAAAGAGATCAAAGATCTAAATATGAAAACAGAAACAATCTGCTGGAAGGTAAGTACAACTCTTGAAAACATAAACACAAGCCAAACCTCTCTGAACAGAACCCCAGTGGCACAAGAAATAATACTGTACAAGAATCAACAAATGAGATCATATCAAATTAAAAACTTCTGCCCAGCAAAGAGCCAACAGTGAAGAGACAATTTGTAGAATGGGAAAAACTTTTGGTAGCTGCTCCACAGACAGAGGACTAACATCCAGAGTATTAAGGAACTCAAAGATTTAGATCCCCCCCCCACAAATAAAAGACCCAATCAAAAAAGGGCAACCGAAATGAATAACCACTTCTCAGAGGTACGAATGGCGAATAAATATGTGAAAAATGCCCATCATTGCTGCCACTAGAGAAATACAAATTAAAAGTTCTCACACACTTCTCACTGAGATCTGCAAGGCCCTCCAAACCTCGTCCTACCTGTCTGACCTCATCTCTTCCCCTCACTCACTGAGGTCACTCTCATCTCCCTTATGTCCCAAACTTTATGTACCCAGTTTGCTCATGTCTCAGGCCATCCCGCCTATTGCTCATTCTGCTTGGAAAGTGCCACTGGATCTTCCTGTGCTTTCTCTTTTTTTCGTTTAGATGAGTACAGTGACACTTGGATGTCGCTTTCTCAGGGAGGCTTTCCCTGACTCCTCCAGCTAACGTAGCATCACAGCACCAAGTCACATGTGTCACAGTGCCCAGCCGCGGTGCAGCTTCTTTGTAGCGCTCATGTGTACCTGAAGTTCTTACGCATTTGTTTATTGCTCACCCTCCCTCACTAGAACATAAACTCCTTGAGTGCACGATTACTGTCTGTCTTTTCTTTTGTTTTTGCAGTAGTAGGGATTGAACCCAGTGCCTTTGCACTGGGCTGCCTCTCTACTTCTTTTAAAAACTATTTATTTTCCTTTGAGACAGGGTCTTGCTAAGTGGCTATAAGTTGCACAGGCTGGGCTCAAACTTGAGATCCTCCTGTCTGTTTCCCAGAGTTCTGGGATTACAGGTATGCACAACAGGTATGCCAGGCCTTTCTGTCTTAGGCACAGCTGATTCTCCAGGACCTAAACAATATAGTCCACAAAATAGATGCATAATAAAATTCTGTTTAGATTTGCTATTTCTTCTGCAAAGAGGCTAAGAGAAAATGGAAAGGGGGAGAAAGACTCTTGATTTGGGGCTTCATGCGTTTGGCGGATACTGAGAGGTAGGACAGGACTTTCGGAAGGGTAGTGAATTATTCTAGACTCTTCTCTCCTTATTTAACAAACTAACTTAAAAATCAGAAGTTGGCTGTTTTCCTGTTTTAATTCTAATTAATGTTTCTTAGTAACTTTTGAATTTTTACCCTTTTATATAGGATGGGCTTTCCAAAACACCAGTCTTGAATCTTTGACACTTCTGGCCTCAGAGTGATTTGCCTTACCCATTGTTTTTTCGCCTTCCTCTTTCTAAACAATCTGCTCTCTGAGCCGAGCCATCTGTGTTCGAGACCCAGGAAAGCACAGAGGTCAATGTTTCCTTGCCGCATGGCCCTTCACTGTAATCACAGTAGTCTCTTCATGCGTCCATATCCCTACTATGTCTGCTTCCCATCGACAAGGTGCAGGTATTCAAGCATTAAATTCATGCTTTTACACCCAGGCTCCTATCTCTCTTCCCCATCAGCAGAATCTTCACATTTTGTAAGAATTAAATAGTCATGTTTTTCTTAGGTATGCTGGTCATTTTCTACATTTGAACAAAATTTTCTATTTAAGGTATATTGTCTCTGTTGCACAATTTATTTTCTTACTCAATTTTTAATGGAGTTTTATTTAAATAACTTAAAAAAAACACTTTTTGACTAGCTGGCTTTCACTGGCCCACACATAACACTCAAGAATCTATGTCGTAGATGTAGGTTTATGAAGACGATGAAAAGAGTAAACAAAGTCCCTGAAAAGACAGTCGAGGGGAACCCACTCGGGCCCCCCTTCTGTCCCTCTCTTGGACAGAAGCTTTCTTTCTCTCAATAAATATATTCTGCTCTTAAAAAAAAAAGTAAAGAAAAGAGTAAATAAAGACTGGTGAAAACCTCCTTACAGAAGTGTATATACATATATACAGAGCAAAACACTTTTGGAAACCAGACCACCTTGTTAGACAGGCTGAGCCTGTTGTAGTTTATCCCAAAAGTGAAAGGTAAAATGCATAAGATTTTTAAAGCCAAATGTATTTCTACATGATGCAGCATGTCAACTTCATGAGGATTTGACTTGTCTTTTTAAAAAAGTATCTGGTGTTTTTAAGTGTCATAAATGAACAGAATGGACATAGACATGCAAAAATAACTGCTCAGCAGCCAAGAAAACTCCTGTAGTTCCAAAAAAGGACTTTTAAGAATAAGCCTTTCATCAAAAACTTGCCAGGAGCTCTAAGAAATGAATCATTGCTCAAATTTCTTCTAACCTGATCCTGGTCTGGAATCTTGATTAAAGAGCTTATTTTTAGAGCTGTTCACATTTGGTCAAGCACATACGTGGGAAGAAAAAGCATAATATTGCTTTGAATGTGAGTCTATACTCATTCTCTCTTCTTGAACATCAGTTGGGGGCTAGAAGTTTCCCTGATCCATTTCCTAGTCCTCCAACACCTTTGCATATAGACGATTCTTAGACTGAATATTAGTTTAATTAATTCTTGTGAACCTTTGAGGATTCTACAGCTTGCTTTTCTCTGTGGTAAGTATTACTCCAACTTACCACATAAAACCTTTGTTTTCCCAGGCAATTCTTGGAGTGTTTGAGCATGCGGCTGACAAGATCAGTGATATCTTTCTGTACGCTCCCATAGTGGTTTCCTTTTGAAGACATCCAACCTCTGTGGTTTCTCTCAGTCATAGGTCTCACGTGGCCAGGATCAACCTGCTGCCAGGACTCCAGGGAGGAGTCCGCACGGTCCCTCCTCTGAGCCCGAGAGGGTTCTGCTCAGTATTTGCAGGAGCGGGATGGGGACAGGGATTTCTACTCCCTTCTTCCTGGCAGTTGTTACTGCCTAATTGTTATCCAGCAAGTAGGAGAATTTGATTCAAGAGGCAGATGTTTTCTCTCACTGATCTTTTTGTCAAGGATTTAAAACAAGTTTCCTCAGATACTAGGGCAGAGAAACATTAATTTATGCCCTAAAAAGTAATTCCTTACATTCGGATAAACTGATGTCCTAAGACTAGCTCATCTCTTAGTCTTCTGCTATCTTAAGATGAATGCATTGCTGTCTCAGATAGTTCCATCCATTTTCACCAAAAACGGCTAGAAAAAGTCTCTTTCTTGTTTGGTTTAGGAAATGCAGTCATAGTATTCAAAAGGATTGATCATCAGTCCCAAATTCTTGCAGGTTTTTTTTTCCAGGAAGCTTATGGATCCTCAAACAAATAATCCTCTGTTATTCTGTATCTCAGCCTTTCGAAGGGATCTTATAGATTATATATCTTTCTTTTTCCCTTACTTAACCGCTGTGGGCTTTATTCACACATGTGGAGCTATCGAGCGCACCTCTGCTTTATACTGCAGTAACACCAGCCTCTTCTTCCCAGCAGTTAGTGTCCCTCCAGCCAACTCCTACATACCCATGATTACAAAGGTCTGGGATATTAAAAGCAGCCACCACTACTAACTTGCCTACGTGGACACGTGGACACACACAAGTTTGAAACCCTTTGGATTTAATCTAGCAAAGATGAAAAATTGCAAAATAATGACATCGTTCAAATCAATACTTGGAAATATTTTCTTATTGTCTATTAATTAGAATCAAAACTGGATTTTAGACTTTACCACCAACATAATCCAAGCTCTTATAGTCAGTTTCCTGGACCCCTAAAACAATTTTCCTTCTGCCCTTCCCCACCTCCAACGCATCCCCACACAACATCCAGTGTTCTTTTAAAGTCATATAATCCACTTCTTTGTTTAAATCCTTTTGTTGGCTGCTAATTTGACAAAGGACAGAATCCAGGCTCGGTGCTCTGGCCTCCACCCCTCCCAACTCATCTCATGCACTTCCTGCCCCTGGCTAACAGCTCTACTCACAGTGGCCCTCTGCTGCTGGGATACCACGGGTTCTTTCTGAATTAGGACCTGTGTAGTTACTATTCTACTGCCAGGAGAGGCTGTTCTCTTGGATCAGTCCACAGCTGGCTTCTTATTCTTCAGGTTTCTAAGTTAAATGTCACCTTCCTAGAGAGATCTTTCTTGACTATCCTACCAGTAATGGTGATTATTACACCAGTACTATTCTACAATAATAGTAAGAGTAGTAATTAATAATAGCAGGTATGAAAAATAGTAAGTTATCCCTATTATTCTCCATCATTGAACTTTGTTGGTTTTTTATAACATGAATCGACACTGTTTCCTTGTTTGCTGTCTGCGTCTGCAGCTTGATTCACAGCTTTCCAAATGCATTCGCGGTATTGTTCTCATTCCGGCTGTGTTCCTGTCCCCAGGCATGATGCCTAACACATACGAAGCAGTCAGTAAATCTTTGCCAAAGCAATAAGGCTTTGGGATTAGAAGGTATTTTAGAAATCATATTAATAGTTTCATTTCTTCCCTCAATTCAGGATTTCATTTTCAACCTTCTGTGACAGAGAGGCTGCCTGGAAAGGGTTGCTGCTGGTGGAGAACAACAACAACAGAAGAACAATAGGGCGGCGCGCGTCCTCCCCTCAGTGATTATACCGCACTGCTTCTTACGTCAGCTTTGGCTTTTACCACACCGGCAAATGGTTGCGTGAGTCATTTACTCTTAGCTAAACAGCTAATCGTGTGTATGGCCGTTCCTGTGTGGGAGAGGTTATAAATGAGTACTTTCCAGGTTAGCAGTCACCTAGGCATCATGAGCTCTTAAACGTTTGTCTATGAAGATCTCTAGTCATCCTTTAATACAGTATTTTGCAAATAAAGAGCTTTGAATCATCAGTGCGCACTGTAGAGGTAAGTATGGTCTGGTGAAATTCTTATTTCAGTCATATGCATGACTGTGCATGCAAGTGTGTAGTATATGGATGTAAACTGCGTTTTATATTTTGGAAAATCAACAGTAAAAAGCCTGAAAACCACTGCCCACATGAGTGTTCGATGGTTATATTAGAAAGGAAGGGCTGGGGCTATAGCCCAGGGGTACAGTGCGTGCTTAACGTGCAGAGGCCCTTGGTTCCATTCCCGGGACCAAAACAAGAAGAAAGAAAAAGAAAAGAAATGAAGGAAATGATAGGCCTAAGGTGGTATTCAGATGGACTCCGGAGCCCTTTTCAGTCAGGTCTCTAAAGAACTTAATCACTGAGCAGGATGAGAGATAACTCTCACTCACAATGCAGCGAGAGAGTAAATGCTAAGGACGCGTAGCGTGGTTGTGGGCAGAGCTGACAGGCCTGCTATAAAGTGGGACTGGGGCGTGCGATTACAGTTTGCCTGGGAGAGGCAGGCGTGCAGTTGTCAAAGAGTTGACTTTAAACGGGTGAAAGGAAATTCTGCTTATGGAGAAGGAATAGCATAAACAAAATTAAATGCCTGAAATGATATAGTGTGTAAATATATTTAAAAAAAGAAATCTTAGGAGCCGGGCATTGTGGTGCATTTCGGTAATGCCAGGACTTGAGAGGCTGAAGCAAGAGGATTGCCATGTGTTCAAAGTCAGTTTAAATTATATAGCAAGACCCTGTCTCAAAAAAAAAAAAAAACCTTAGAGCTGGTTATGGTGGGGCATGCCTGTAATCCCAGCAGGCTGAAAGGCTGAGGCAGGAGGATCACAAGTTTTAGCCAGCCCTGGTAATTTAGCCACTTAGCGATACCCTGCCTCAAACTTAAAAAAAAAAAAAAAAAAAAAAAAAAACCACCAAAAACTGGGTGGGGGGATAAGTTAGTGAAGGTCCTAGGTTCAATCTCTGGCACCTCAAAAACAAACAAAAATAAAACAACTTAGGTGTCAGAAGCAATCTATTTGACTGGGAGCCAGGCTGGCACTCTCCGCTTGCAAGCGAATTGTATCGCACACCTGACCAAAGCAAGAAGGCTGGGAGAAAGCGGCTCCCCTGTCTCCCTCCCTCGTCATAATGTCTTCAGCTGGTAGAATCGCGCTGCAAGTGTCACTTAGTGTGTATTCGATTCAGCCACCTGTGTTCACGTACTACACTATCGGGAGGGCTCTTTGTAGTAAAAGTGACTAGAAACAGCCCCCACTGTGGAGTACAAGCTGTGAACAGTTCACTGCACAGTTAATGTACGCAAAATTTCATAATATATCAACACATCAGAAGTTGTGCAGTAGGAGTAGGGTCTATATTTTTCCTTCAGTGAATAGCCTGTGAATCTAGGAATTTACTTCTCTTCTAATTTAATACGATGCTTTTTTTGTTGCATTAATCAAATCTCTATTCTGTTAACCCTCTGTGTAATCCTGTCTGGTTTTTTATCAGGATGATTCACCTTAAGTTTATCCTATTAAAATCGGAGTCTTTACTACCACCTACAAAAATGCTTATTCTCTAGTAAACACTGCAATAATTTTTTCTTTAGGCCACAAATCTCTATTAATCATATGTCTGGTACCATGTCAAACCCTACAAATGCAAACAGCCAGATAGAAATAGTTCTTGCCTTTGAAGAGTTTACTGTCTTAAATTAGCAATCACACTGAAATGTGTTAGATATTTGAAAAAGAAATGAAATATATGTAGAATTATCAGATAAAATACAGGATGCTCAGTTAAATTTGAATTTCAGAAAAATAATGTAGAACATATTAATTAGTATAACTGTGTCCCATTCAATCTGGTAAGTTCAGAGCAGGAGCTTTTAACCTAGTCTAAGGGGTGAGAAAAATACTTCCTGGAAAAAGGGACAATTAAATTGAAGCCTAAATTTTACTCTATGTATCAGATCTTTATTAATGGTATTGCTAAGTTTGATTTGGTCCTTTAAAAAATGCCTTCTGCCCATTCTTTCAAAGTGGTCCTCTTCTCTCTCTCTTTCTCCCTCTCTCTTTCATGTTCTTCCCGTAGTGTAAAAGAAGGATCTTTTTCCTCAGTTTTGTGATTTTTTAAAATCAGATTTTATTGGTACATTATAGATATACATAGCGGTCATACTCATCATGAGGAATTTGTGCCTGTACATGGTACACCTTGTTTCCTTCTCACCCTCCCTTCATCCCCTTTCTTCACTTATAAAAGCTTTGCTTCCATGTTTTCCTTCTTTTCCCTTTTTTTCTACTTTTCCCTTCCTTCCTTTCCCTCTCCTCTTCCCCCTCCCCCTCTTTTGTTCCCCTCCCCATTTGAACATTTTCCTATTCCACAATATCTGTTGTACACTTTGGTCCTTATTTACACTTTCAGTTTCTTACACCAGAGAAACAATGCAGCATTTACATGTGTGTCTGATTGATTTCACTTAAGAGTATGGTCTCAACATGCACCCATTTACATAGCAATGTCTCAAGCTTATCTTTCTTTATGACAGAGTAGTATTCTGTTTTTTTAAACAACATCTTTATCTGCTCACCAGTTGATGGACATGTGAATTGTTTCCAAGATTTGCTATTATAAACTGTGCCACTGTACACATGGGTGTTCATATATCACTGTAGTGTGATGCTTTTAATTCTTTTGGAAGATACCAAGAAGGGGAATAGCTAGGTTAAATGGAACCTCTAGTCCTAGTTTTCTGAGAAATCTCCACACTGATTTCCACAGTGGCTGTACCTACACTCCCACCTGCAGTGGTGAAGGGCTCCTTTTTCCCCACAGCCCCTCCAGCATTTGTTATTGGTGGATTTATTGATGACAGCCATTCTTTCTAGGGGTGAGATGGAATCTCAGTGTTCTTTTAATTTGCATTTCTAGAATGACCGGTGATGTTGAACAGTTATTCATATGTTTATTTGCTGTTTATACTTCATTTCAGATACTCATTTTTTGATTTGGTCTTTAAATTTGGAAGGTCTGATTCTTTTTTTTTTTTTGAGTTCTTTATAAGTTCTTCACAGTAATCCTTTGAGGAACAGCTGGCAATTTTTTTTCTCCACACTGTGGGTTGTTTCTTCACTCTGTTGGTGGTTTCTCTTGTTGTGCAAGATTTTTAATAGGATGAGATCCAAGTTGCTGATTCTTTGTCATAGTTGTATGATCAGTTTTTGTTCATAGTCTTTGCCTACACCAATGTCTTCAAAACTTCTCCCTATTTTATCTTGCAGCAAATTTAATGTTTCTGCTTTAATATTTAGATCTTTGATCCATCCATTTTAGTTTAGTGCATGGTGAAAGATATGGTTCTGATTTTAATCTTCAGCATGTGAAAAGCCTGTTTGCCCAGCACAATTTCTTAAAAGAGGCTTTCTTCCAGTGAATGTGTTTGACACTTTTGTCAAAGATGAAGTGGCTGAGTATGTCTGGGGTTGTTTCTGCATCTTCTAATCTGTTCCACTGATCCTGAAGTCTGGTTTTTTGCCAGTACCATGCTGTTTTATCACATTAGCTTTGTAGTCTAATTTAATGTCTGGGATTATGATGTCCCCTGCCATGCCTTTGTTGCCCAGAATTGCCTTTGCTATTCTAGGTCTCTTCTGATTCCAAATGAATTTTACAATTGTTTTCTCTAATTCTGTGAGAATGCTATTGGAATTTTGAACAGAATCGCATTAAATCTATATAGCAATTTTGGAAATATGGCCATTTTTACTATATTGGTTTTTCTACCCAGGAACAAGGGCTATTTTCCACTTCCTCATATCCTCTTTGATCCCCCTTTACAAAGAAATGTAGTTTTCAATGTAAAGTCTTTTACTTCCTTTATTGGATGGATGTCTAGCAATTTAATTCTTTGGATGCTATTGTGAAAGGTGTTGTTTCCCTACTTTCTGTCTCAGTGAGTTTATTTGTGTACGGAAGGCTATTGATTTTTGAATGTTGACTTTGTATCCAGTTATTAAATCTAGAAAAATTGTGGTGGAGACTTTGTGATCTTCTCTGTAGAATATCACATCATCCATGAATAATGATAATTTAACTTCTTCCTTTCCTATCTTTATTTATTTCTCTTGTCTAATTTCACTGGTTAAAGTTTTAAGAACCATATTGAATAAGAGTGGTGTGATAGTGGACATCCTTGGCTTGTTCCTGATTTTAGAGTGAAAGCTTTCAGGTTTTTTCCCACTTAGTATGACATTGTCTACTGGTTTGTCAAGATGGCTTTTATCAGATTGAGATAAAGACCATCTGTTTCAATTTTCTGTAGAGTTTTTATCATAAATAGGTGTTGGATTTTGCTTTTTCTGCATCTTTTGAGATGATGGTATGGTTTTTGTCCTTGACTCTGTTACTATGGTATATTTGCCAGGAGTAGTGGTGCACACCTGTAATCCCAGCATTGGGAGACTGAGGCAAGAGGATTGCCATGAGTTCAAGGTTAGCTTGCACTATATAAGCAAGTTTAAGGCCAGCCTGACCTACACAATGAGAGCCTGACTAAAAAAAATGTGTATTACATTTATTGATCTATGTATGTTGAATCCTGGGATGAATTGTACTTGGTCATGGTGTATAATCTGGATGATTTGCTGCCTTCTTTTTGGCAGTATCTTATTTAAGATTTTTGTGTCTATGTTCATTAGGGAGATTGGTCTGTAGTTCTCTTTCTTAGGTGAGTCTTTCTCTAGCTTTTGTAGCAGGATAATGCTTGCATCCAAGAATGAATTTGTGATTCTTTTTTTGTTTTTGTTTTTGTTTTTTGGTACTGGGAATTGAACTCAGGACCTTGTGCTTGCTAGGCAGGTGCTTGTGATGCTGAGCTATTTCCCTGGCCCTGAATTTGGAAATACTGCTCCCCTTTCAATTTCATTAAAGAGTTTGAGAAGTAGTGGTATTAGGTCTTCTCTAAACTTCTTGTAGAATTCAGCATTGAACCTGCCAGGGTCTGAGCTTTTCATTGTTGGTAAGTTTTTAATTATGTGTTCAATCTCATTGACTGATTCTGGGTTATTTACAATTTTGTTTCTTCTTGATTCAGCTCTGGTAATTCATATGTATCTAGAAATCTGTCAATTTCTTCCGTATTTTCCATCTTATTACAATACAGGTTCTCAAAATAGGTATTGATGATCTGGATTTCTGCAGGATCCATTGTGATGTTACCCTTTTTATTTCTGGCTATGCGAATTTCTCTCCTTTTTGATAAGTGTCTTGGTTACCCTTTTCTCGTTGCTGAGACAAAATACCCAATGCCCAAAATGAAGGAAGGAAAGGTTTATTTAGCTTACAGTTTGTGGAGGTTTCAGTCCATACTTGGCTGGTTCTGAGGCAGATTGGCACATGGCAGAGGGCAAACTGTTCACGGCAGCAGAGCACAGCAAAAACAACCAGGAAAAGGGAGGAATGGCTGCAAGCAGCCTCTTTTCTTCCCTTACCTTGTAAACAGCCTACCCCAACCCAGGGGGCATGTAGCTCTCACACAGTCTCCATGCCCTCCTCTTCCACAAGTTCAGGATGAATACAAATAAGCACCCCAGCTCCCTTCTGAGTCACATAGTTAACCTTTTAAACTTCCCAAATTAACACAATAAACAACATCCCAGAAGGGTAAGGGCATGTCCTTTTTACCCCAAGATTTACAACTGCTGAGTTACTTAGCCAAACCTCTAGACTCCCCAAGTTGACACAATGTATCAACCATAACAATAAGGTTGTGTAAGGGTCTGCCAATTTTATCTAATCTTTTAAAGACCCAACTCTTCAATTCATTGATTCTTTGTAATTTTTTAGTCTCCATTGCATTAATTTCTGCTCTGTTCTTTATAATTTCCTCCTCTTACGAGCTTTGGGCTTGGTCTTTTTCTAGAAGCTTGAGGTTCAACATTAAGTCACTTGTTTTAGCTTGCTCTGTTTTAATGATATGGGTATTCACTGCTATAAATTTCCCTCATTGAACTGTTTTTATTGCATCCCTTAATTTCCTCTATGTTGCATGACCCTATAAATTCCTGTGTGTTTACTTGTAGAAATTGTCAAATTTGTTCTTTAATCTGTGATCCTTGTTGTTCAGGAGGGTGTTATTTAATTTCCATGTGTTTATGAAGTTTTTGTGGTTTCTTTTGCCACTGATTTCCAATTTCATTACACTATTGTCTGGTAATATGCATGGGATCATTTTAATTCCTGTGCATTTACTTAAGCACGTTCTATAGCTAGAATGTGGTGTATTTTGGAGAACATCCCATGTGCAGCTGAAAAGAAAGTGTATTCTGAAGTTGTTGGGTGGAATACTCTGTACACATCCACTAAGTCCATTTGTTTAAAAGTCTGTTTCAGTTCTGATATTTTTTTGTTGATGTTTTGTCTAGTTGATCTATCTACTTGTGACAGTGATGTACTGAGGTCTCGCTTTACAGTTGTGTTAGTGCTTCTCTCCTTTGTACAGAAAATGCTATTGCATAACTTCCTTTTTGACACTACTAGGTATACCTCTTTCTGGATATTAGCAGCTCAAGATTTTAAGATACCCATACCCATTTTAAGATACCCATACCCATACTGGGAATCTAACTCATGACCTCAGGCTTGCCAGGCAAGCGCTTATGCCACTGAGCTATATCCCTGGCCTATATAAGCTATATAACTGGTGGCATAATTTTTCAATGAATTATTTACATATATTCTCCAAAGAGAGTAGTTCTTTTATTTTTAAAAAGGGACTAGAAGTGGGCATGGTGGCACATGCCTGTAGTCACAGCACTCTGGAGGTTGAGCCAGGAGGATCACCACAAGTGTGAAGCCAGCCTGGGCTATACAATGAATTCAAGGTCAACCTGAGCTACAAAGTGAGATCCTGTGTCAAAAAATAAATAAATGGAAACAACTGAAGAAACAGACCTGATCCCAGATATGATGCCACCCCACTGCACACCTCATTATCTCCCAATGATAATGAGATAGAAGGTGAAGAGGCCATAGATTCAGGGATGGAGTACATCACACCCCCAACTGGATCAGCTGCTTCTGGGCCAGTGGTTGGGGACAGAAAGAAGACCAGAGCCCTTGAATAGATAAAGCAGGAGATAGAGAGCAAGGAGGAAAAGCCCAGCAGGATGAACATGGACGGCAAAGACAGATGCAAATATGTCTTTGCAAATAAGAGACTGAGGAAAGAAGATGCCTCTCCTAGAGAAGGTTGGAAACCCAAAGGGCCCAGGTATGTTCCTTGAGCATCTATGAAGAAAAACTGCTCCTCGGGAAGGTGGAAGCTTATCCCAGTGCAGTTGCTACGGCACAGAAAGCTTGGAGACCGAATTGTTAATTGCGTATCAGATGACTAATTATCCAAAAAGTGATGGGGCATATCCACTTTTTTACTTGAACTGGGTTGTCAGTGTTGCTTTTTTGTTAGTCAGTGGGATTTGTAGAGACAAAGGAGAAATTTCCATGGCTCCAATAGATACACCACGCACCAGACGACTTTCCAGGACTTCAGGACCCTCTGCCAGTGTCAGACTTGCCACCCAGGAAAGGACTGTGGCCCCAGACCGCCTAGTTTTATAGTTTGGTGGGACTGGAAGATATGTCTGTGGACCTAAGTAGTGTCAGCCTTCACACTTCGTGGACCTTAAAGCCTACATCAGGCATGATCATGAGACAAAGCAACCCAGACTACAGCTCCTGTCACAGACTTGTTACCACCCGCACAAGAGTGACCCTCACTGGACACCCGAGCCTGCCATACCTTTCCATTCCTGCCACTCCAGCCAAATCAAATCCTGATAATGAACTCTATATGCCAGGAGTTTTCTGGCCTGGTACTGACCTCCCCAAATGTCTGCAGTATTCTAACTTCAGTGTAGCTGCCCACATTGCCTTTGGCTTCGTGGTTCACAACGTGAAATACCATGAAGCTTACATTTCATTTCTGTTTGTCCATCCTGCATGGAAAAGAACAGAGATTGCAACTTCTGTGACCTACCAGATGGTGGCAACCTATGGCACGCAGGCCACAGTGAGCTGCTTGTATCCCTGACAACTCTAACAAGAAGTTCACCATCACTGATCTATCATCTGGTCACACCTCCATGGGCAGGGCCTTCAGGTCTCAGCTGGCAGCCCCGCTGCGCTGGACTGCCATGGCGGAAGTTTGGATTCAAGACTGAAAAGTGTAATTTAGGTTTTAGTGATAAATGCTACTCACTGGAGAGTACAGAGTGTGAACATGTGTTCTTTCTGAGGTGCCAGTGCTAACATGAATGCAGCTCTTTGCATAGAGAATGGGTCTGCAAGCAGATCGGCAGTGACCCATTCCCTGGTGAGCCCCAGCCTCTTCACGGTTAGGGGTCCTCCACACCTCCGGTGCGGGGTAAGTGTAGTGGGGGCAGGGGAGGGATTGGTGAGCAGCCTTCCCACCCAGGCACTCGGTCCTCTCTGGAGTGGCCTTCAAACAGCACCTGGAACTCCACTCCCAAGTAAACTGAAGGATGTTGCTGTCTGTCCACCTGGAACTTGTAGGAGTGAAAGAACTTGTAAGCTGATATTCTTAGAAAGAGAATCTACCTGATTCACGCAGTGCCCGAGAGGTACTGTGCTGCCTCGGGATGAGAGCCTAAGAGATGATTCTAGAAATGGATTCTGATCCTGTTCCCAGACAGTGATGTGCTGTCACTAAATCCAGGATGACTTCTACAGCACTGAAGTTTTCTTATCTTTTTTTCTGACTTTGGTCATAGTCAGGAAAAATAAATGGCTCCACCACTATATTGGCCCGGCCCTGGAGGTGTGGAGGATCCCTAACTGCAAAAAGGCTGGAGCCCACTGGGGAATGGGTCACTGCCTGAAGGTCTCCATGCAGACCCATTCTGTACACAAAGAGCTGCATTCACATTAGCTCTGAAGCCTGTCTGAAAAATGTAGGCACTTTTATCTCTGTGTGAGTCTCTTCTGTTCGTTCTTCTAGTGCTAAGGTGCATTACAGGAAGACTGAATGTTTTTGATAATACAACCTACAAACTTACTATCTCCCAACAAATGGTATCACAAATCCCATAAAATATTCAGTGAATTTTTTTCAGTGAATAGATGATTTGAATTAGCCTATTTATAATCATTTAAACTTATTACAACTGAATCAGTTAAGCAAGATGTTAAGGGAATGGAATCAATTCTTTTGAACAAACTCGATCCTGGTCAGTTGTAAAGAAAAATAGCTACCTATTGTTCTAGGGGGTGATGCACCACAGACAAAAAGAAACCAATATTTTTCTCAATTCTCTTTTAATTTGACCATCAACGTCAAGAGACGAACTGAGAAAGTGTACCTGTATAACTGGAAAAGCATGTTCCTGACTGCCTCTCAGCACATTTTCTTTCTCCAAGGGAGAAAGACCAACCCTGCCAGGATTCACAAGGTGTGTAAGTAGCACTGCACTTACGTAGTGGATGCTGGGAGGCGGGTTCGCTGACAGCCAAGGGAGGACTGCGTGGAGGGTAGTGAAGGTCCTCACTGTGCTGGCCACAGAAACAGAAGTCTGAACACTTCCTCAACCTGCATCGTGAGCTGCAATGTTACCAGTTGCCTGAATCTAAGGAGACAGAATTTACATGTAACAAACTGTCAGCAGATGTATTACTTAGAGGTAGGCAGCAAGGACCAAAGAAGCCTAAACTTCACTCTGACCTGGTTTCCTGAGGCTAGAGACAGCTATACTCGAGCTGGGTGTGGTGGTACATGTTTACAATCCCAGCATTCTGGGAAGCTGAGGCAGGAGAACTGTAAATTCGAGACCAGCCCGGGTAATTTAGTGACTTAGGAAGACCTCATCTCAAAAAAATTAAAGAAAGGGCTGAGGATATAGCTCCACACGAAGGCCACGGGTTTAGTCCCCAGTACTGTGGGGCAAAAGGAACGAGAAAGAAAGCCGCCCTGGACAGATGGAGCCTAGGCTGCGGATGTTTCCAATTGCACTGCAGCTGAGGCACCCAAAGGCACCCTGGCACAGGTCACATACTCAGGGGCAGCATGATTTTCTAGCTGAAAATTTTTTCTGGTGCTGAGGATTGAACCCAGGACCCTGTATATACAAAACTCTCACTTTACGACTGAGCTCTTTACAAGCCCAGAGCAAGGCTTTGAAGGGCAGCTTGCTCACAGGAGAGAGAGCAATAAAATTCGGGCTGCCCTGGGCAGTTCCTCCTTATCTCAAGATAGTAAATTCCCTAAAGGGACAGGAACAAGATACAGTTTCAAATAGTTTCCTCTCAATCTAATCATACTGCAGATCCAGAACATTTTTGTGGTTATTCTTAAAAGCTATAAGGAAGAAACGGGGAGGAGAACTGACTTGGTTCAAGGCTACCTTTCAACACATTTTTGGCACGTATTTTCTTTTTTTTTTTGAGACAAAATCTCACTGTGTACCAGGCCAGCCAATAGTGAGTCTTTCCATGTGGCTGAAATTGTACAAAGTAAATACGGAAGCTGTGGTTGCCATCTGCCTGCTGCCATACGGCTCAAATAATTCCGAAAGCCAGACAGAGAGGGGAAAACTGAAGTGAGAAACGGCCCTGTCTCTCTCTGACTTCCTGCTGACCTTTCCTCTCCACGCCGACCCTTCTGATGCCTCGCGCTTACATTCCTGTGTTAGCTCGGTGAGATGGCCCTATTTCTTTTATAATCTCCCCCTTTTTACCTACAGTATTCCAAGTTTGTTCAGGGCTGGGTACTGTCGCCATGAACTCCTCGGATAAAATGGTTGTTTCTCCAGTTGCTCCATGGTGTGCACATTGCTTTATTCTTCATGTGCACACTTTCTTCCTTAGCGACGTGCTCCACTCAGTAGTGCTGGGCCAGACAAAAGAGGAGAGACACAGGAGGACAGCACTAAGAACTGGATAGAACTGAATTCAAACTTATCACTTACTCACTGACTTCAAACCAGTTCCTTAAGCTCTCTGAGTCTCCATTCATGTATCTATGAAGATCTGTCTTGCAAGACTGTTTAAATGAAATATGGCCCAAGTGTTAGGACAGGGCAGCGCAGCTCTTAGGCCCTCACTGTCTTGAGGGCTACAGGTGAAGCACGGAATGGAGACCTAGAGCATTTAAAGATTATCGTTCCTGGCCTTGTAGCTGTGGTGATATCACCACTGGGTATCCATGGACACATACAAGGCTCTTGTCCACAGTAAGCAATGAGATATTTAATTTAGATGGCTTTTAGTTCTTCCGTTATTAATGCAAATATGCAACAAATATCTTTACAACTAAATCTTTATGCATATATTTTACCTTCTTATGATAAGTTTGTCTGAACTCAGAACACAGGTACAGTATTCTGAGTTTTGTTTGATTTTTTGTCTTTTTGAGACAGATGCTCACTATACAGTTCAGGCTGGCCTTGAGCTCACTTTGTAGCCCAGGCTGGTCTCGAGCTTACAACGGTCCTCCTGCTTCAGCCTCCTCAGTGCTGGCATTACAGGCGTGTGCCACCACGCCTGGCATAGTATTCTGGCTTTTGATGCCTACTGCCAATAAACCTAGTGATAGTTCCACCAGTGTGCCTATATATCAGTGTAGTATATGACTAGCTGGCCATACATCCACTGTCCTTTTCTTCGATAATCAGAATTGGGCTTAGTTTTGTACATGGCTATGCAGACTGACCACATTTCCTGTAATAAGGATAATACCTGATTAGGGGATTGCAAAACAGAAAGACTGAAGCATTTTGGGCTCTTGAATGATTTCATGGAGCTGGAAGCCTGATCCATTATATAAATTGTGTCTTCTGCAGACTCTTAGCCTCTATCTTAAAAAGTAAAATGGGGCTAAAACATCTTTTATTAGTAATAGTAAAGCACCTCAGAGTAGTAATTCATTTTATACATGAGTAGGACAACAGAAACTATGTATCCCCCATGTATAGTTTCCAGTACTATTTATTGTTCATATCCACATAAAGAGAAATTTCCTTCTGCGAAAGTACAGAGGACTCATGCCAATCACTCTACCCTTCCTCTCCACAGCCATCTTTCAGAGTTAATGTGTAGTTCCTCACAGCAAGTTACTAAAGTTTGGGTACATAATTAACCTCAGCTAATGCTGTGGGCTTTTTTTGTTTGTTTGTTTCTGAGTCTGAACTCATAGTTAACTGTCCATGAATATTTTGTAAGGTTATAGGTCACACTCTACACAGGTAAATTAGTTGTACTATCCATTATGGAGACTATAGTCTATCTTTTATTTTTTATGTGGTACTGGGGATCGAACTCAGAACCTTGTGCTTGCCAGGCAAGCACTTATGCCACTGAGCTATATCCCTAACCCTTGTAGTCTATGTTTTAAAAAGTGACTCTCTTAGTTTGCAGTGGGCCACGTGTTAACTTCTCTCCTGTGGTTAATTGTGGAAGTCTCTAGTATATTGTAGTAGATGTTAACTCTGATCATATATTAATGTTCTATTACACAGAGTTCCTAGATCATAGATGGATGACTCTAGAATAAAGTGAATATTATGAAGAGGATTTGTGCAAGCTGTGTCTGTGATAGTTAACTGACTGTGTTGCCTGGAGTAAGAAATACTCAGTGAAATTGGATCAGCATAGTTCTGGGTGTGGCTGAAGAGACTGAAGACAGAACCCCCACCTGGGTATGAGTGACAGCAGTCAGTAGGTTTGCTGCCTGAGTAGCATAAAAGGGAAGGCTAACTTCTGTTTGCTTGGAGAAGCCCCAGTCTGCATCTTCTCCCTGGGTGTTGTCTCCTAGCTTCCAGGGCAGACCCTTCCATCACAGACCCCTCAGCTTCCAGTTTGCAGACGCATATGGGACAACACAGTGAGCTCCAGGCCTTTGACCATATCCTTCAGATCTCAGCACACAGACAGGCCTTTCGCGCTTTTCCACACCTGACTTCTGGGCGGCCACTGTAAGCCAATCTTGTAAATTCTTATATATTTGTATATCTTATGTTAAATCTGTCTCTCTAGTAATCACTTATTGATACCATTTCTAAATAGGTCTTTAATGTTTTCTTTGCTTCTTAAGTAGACGTTAAATTGACTATCTTTGCTCTCCTTTCAAAGATCACAGTGTGCTATTTTCCAATGCCTGAAACGTTATGTGAATTAATTTTATGCAGTTTGTTGTTGTTGTTTGTCTCACTATGTTGTCCGGACTAGCCTGAGACTCTGATTTTCCTGCCTCAGTCTCTCCAGTGCAGGAATTACAGGTGTACACCACAATTCCTGGCTTTATTTTGTTCAGTTTTATGATTATTTATTGTGGGATAGTGAATCCATTACTCTGTCTTGAACCAGAAGCATCTATGAAATGGCCAATGATATCATTGGCCATTTTTCAGCTGCAGTTTATTAATTTGCCACCATAATAGTACCCACAATCCCCTCCATTTCTACTCCCCCATCTTCTGTACCTCCAGCTCAGCTCCTCCCATGTGTGTGCCACACGATTCATGCTTTCTTGATAACTTTGGCCTATTGTAGGCCCGTAATAGTATCTCTCTATGAATTTTTTTAGCATTGATTTCAGCTCCTACTACCTATTAGTAACCTAACCTCTGTATCCCATATTGGAACTCCTGCAGAGATAACTTAATGACTGCCCTCTCTGTCTCTCTTTGAGAGATTTTTGAGCCAAGGTTTTTTTCTCAGGTATGGCAAGGAAAGCTGGTGGGGAAGACAGTGAAGTTGGTCACTGTGCAGATCATGGCCACCCAGGACTGCTTACTCATCAGGGGCTGTGGCCAGAGAATTTCTAGAAGGAGCGGTGAATGTGGCAGTCACTGAGATTGGCCTATAGGAATGACTTATTTACACACCTATCTCTCAAAATGTGAAGTTTTTGAGTGTGGAGCTCATGTTTCCGATATCCTTTAATCATTTAGTGTTCAGCAAGTTGGTTACCCCTTGGCAAATTAAATTTTACTGAATGAACAAACGAATGAATAAATGAATTGATCACTGGCTATACTGAGTCTCCACCTAGACTATTAACTTTCTTGACTGGTTCTAGAATTTAATATAGAACCTTAAAATGAACAAACTGCAGGAGTACCTTGGGGATGGTTTTAAGAAATGCTGTTCTAAGAAACAACTGAACCAGGCTTGGTGGGGTGCTCCTGTAATCACAGAATTTGGGGAGGAGAGGCAGCAGGACAAAAGTTTAAGCCCAGGATGAGCCACTTAGTAAGGATGTGTCTCAAAATAAAGAAATAACACAGGGTTGAGAACATAGCTCAGTGCAAAGACTCTAGGTACAATCCCCAAGACCATACCTATACACACCTACACACACAAATTGGTTTTACTCAATTTTTCTGAGTCCATATTCTAAAGTGGTTCTTGAATAATAAGAGTCACTTTGTACAGACAGCAGGTATGGGTTTAAGTCTGTTGATTTCTCTCTAAACTAGTGAGTCGCTGACCCTGAAGCTGGAGTGGAGCTGGTTTGCAACATAGAGAACTTAATTATTCCCATGACATAGCACCTCCTTGCCTGCTACTTCTTCCCACATCTTTGTTATATTTAAAGCAAGAAATCATTATTTACTCCATAGTTGATGTTCTGATGTTTTTCAGGACACAAATTCCTAATCTCATTCATTCTTCTATGGGAAATTATCATAGCAGCAATGAAAAAGTAATTCATAGCAATGATAAAAACGACTTATCAGTACGTATGAAATAGAAAGTGGCCTGGCAATTCTTTAAAAATTTTTTTTTTACTTTATGGAAAAAAGCTAAAAAGTTTCATAACAAGATGCTAGGAGAATAACAATAGCTAATAGATTGCAAATTATTATCTTTAAAGTAGTTACTCAGAGTATAAGATATGGGTATAAAAAATTCTCCAAGTGATAGAAGCACAAACCTTCCTTTTCTATAAACTAAGAGACTTTAATAGTATAACTAACTTTCATTTTTTCTCTTTCTCTCTTGCTTTCCCCTTTCCCCCATCCTAGTTCCTTTTTAACAATTTCTTCCCATTTCACAATATCTACTGTACATTTTAGACCTTATTCAATACTCTTTCAGTTTCTCCCACCAGGGAGGCAATGTGATGTGTACACATGGGAGTCTGATTGATTTGACTAATGAGTAGGGTCTCAGGTTGCATCCATTGCCTATCAAGTCTCAAGCTTGTCGTTCTTTATGGCTGAGTAATACTCCATTGTATTAAAAAAATCTTTTTTTTAATCCATTTCTCAGCTGATAGGCATTTGGATTGTTTCCAGGATTCACCTATTACAAATTATGCTCTATAAACATTGGTGTACATATATCACTGTGATATGATTTTTTAATTCTTCTGGGAAAATACCCAGATGGGGCATAGCTGGGTCAAATGGGACTTCTAATCGCAACTTTTTTCAGGACTCTCCAGACTTATTTCCACTGTGGTTGCACCAGTCTGCACTCCCATCAACAGTGGAGAAGGGTTCCTTTTTTACCACAGCCCCTCCAGCATTTGCTATTGGTTGATTTCTTGATGACAGCCATTCTTTGTGGAGTAAGATGAAATTTCAGTGTTGTTTTAATTTGCATCTCTCCAATGACCAGTGATGTTGAACATTTTTTCATATATTTCATATATTTGCCATTTGTATTTCTTCATCTGAGAAGTGTGTGTTCTTCATCTCAGATGCCCATTTTTGGATTGGGTCTTTGAATTGGGGGGGGGTCTGATTTTTTTTCAATTTTTCATATGCTCTAGATAGAAGTCCTTTGTCTGAGGGACAATTGGCTAAATTTTTTCCCAGTCTGTGTGTTGTCTTTTCACTCTGTTGGTGATTTCTTTTGATGTGCAAAAGCTGTTTAATAAGATGCAGTCCCAGTCCAAGTTAGATTAATCCCAGTAATGCTAAGATAGTTCAACATATGCAAATTAAGAAATGTAATATACCATATCAACAGATCCAAAGACAAAAATCACATGATCATCACAATAGATTCAGAAAAAGCTTTTGTCAAAGTCCAATACCCATTCATGATTTTAAAAAAGCCCTACAGAAAATTGTAATAGATGGTTTTTACCTCAACCTGATAAAAGCCCTATGACAAACCAACAGCCAACATCATACTAAATGGATAAAAGCTGAAAGCTTTCTTTCTAAAATCAGGAACAAGACAAGGATGTCCACTGTCATCACTCTTATTCAACATAGGTATGGAAACTTTAGCCAGAGCAATTAGACAAGAAAGAGAAATAAAAGGAACAAAGATAGGAAAGGAAGTTAAATTATCTTTATTTGCAGATGACTTGATACTCTACATAGCAGAAAAATTCCACCAAAAGACTTCTGGATTTAATAACCAAATTTAGTAGCATAGCTGGATACAAAGTCAACACTCAAAAATCAATAGCATTCCTATGCACACACACACACACAAAAACCTCACTGAGAGAGAAATTAAGGGAACCATACCCTTCACAATAGCATCCAAAAAAATGAAATATTTAGAAATCAATCTAACAAAAGAAGTAAAAGGTTTATACATTAAAAATCATAGTACCCTGAAGAAGGAGACTGAAGAGAATACCAGAAAATGGAAAGATATCCCTTGCTCATGGATAGGAAGAAGCAATATAGTAAAAATGGTCATTCTTCCAAAACTGTTATACAGATTTAATTCGATCCTGATCAAAATACCATTAACATACCTCCCAGAACTAGAGAAAACATTCCTAAAATTCATTTGGAACCAAAAGAGATCTAGAATAGCAAAAATTCTGGGCAACAAAGGCAAGGCAAGAGGCGTTACAATCCTTAGCTTGAAATTATACTACAAAGCTACAGTGATAAAATCAGCATGGTATTGGCAAAAAACCAGACCTGAAGATCAGTGGAACAGATTAAAAGATGTAGACACAACTCCAAACACACTCAGCCACCTTATCTTTGACAAAGGGGCCAAACATGTTTACTGGAAGAAAGATAGCCTCTTTAATAAATGGTACTGGGAAAACTGGTTCTCTATATGCCAAAGACTAAAACTAAACCCATGTCTATCACCATGCACTAAATGAAAGTCAAAATGTATCAAAGATGTAAATATTAAAACAGAAACAATCTACTGGAAGAGAAAGTAGTTAAAAATCTTGAAGACACAGGGGTAGGCAGAGAGTTCATGAACAAAACCCAAACTGCATGAGAATTACTGTATTCTATAGCACTTTAGGATTCAAAATTTTTCTCTTTCATTTTACCTAACAATTATCAAGATACTGGTATTGAAAAGTATTTAGCCAACTAACTGATAATTTGTACATATCTTAAAAAGACAACCAGTAACATATCATATGTTTAAATTTAAAATATTTTCATTTATAAAAAATAGCTCCTGCTTTTTATAAAGTTAGAAAATACAGGCAAAAGGACATTTAAACCAGGCATAGTGACACATATCTATAATCCTTGATACTTAAGAGCCTGAGGCAATAGGATCCCAAGTTCGAGGCCAACCAAGGCAATTTAAAGACTGTTTCAAAATAAAATTTATAAAAAAGGGGGGGATGGCTGGGAATATTGTTCTGTGGTGGAATGCTTACCTTGCATGACCAAGGACTGGGTTTAAAAGTGCAGTTCTGTGAAAAAGAAAAAAATTTACCAACTCAGTAATCTCCCCTCCCCATGGCTTCTTATATCTTTCCAGTATGCGTCTATGTGGGGGTAGTACATTTTGCCCTCTCTCCCAACTTTTTAAAATTAATATATTATGAATATCTTTTAAACTATGTTAACTACTGTGTCATTTTAACTGGTTGAATATTGTGGTTGTTCCTGTTGAATGAATTTAGTGTCCTTAAACAGTTTTTATTTTGTTGGACAGTATAATGTTTTTCAATTTTTCACCAATATAAAGTATAAACAGAAAGAGAGATGGAAAGTTAGGAGTGATGGGGGGAGAGGGGACAGACAGAGGAAGAAGGGAAGCGAGCGGAAACTGCAGGGAACACTTGGTGGCACACACTACTGTTCGCGTTATTAGCACAGATTTCCCTCGTGTTACATTTGAAGTGAATCACTGGCTATAAGAGGTACACATTTTAGACATTTTCTCAAACAGTGTGGAGGACTTGGCTAAGGAGTGACTGAATGGGTAAACTGTGGGGCAGAGCACACAGGCTCTGTAAAAACTAAATGATTGTAAAACAAAAAGTTTAGCTTAGTAAAACATGCTGTGTCGGGCAGTGTCCTTCTCCCCTTTCCCCAGGAGAACTGCCCAGCCGTGAGGCAGCTCCTGGCCCAAACTGCTTTTCTTCTGCATTTTTCTCTTACACTGATATTCTGCATAAAAGCCAGAGAGTTACTGGCTTCAGGGCTACTCCTCAGAGTAGCACCCGTGGCTGGCTGCTTTTGGATGCAATAGCTTCTCTGGGCTCGCAGTGATTAAACTAAGCTTCATCGCTGAGTAATCTTTCATTCTTTACACCACTACAGTCACACATTACAACCAAAGAGCTCTCCTAGCCAGTGTGGTGGAACATGCCTGTAATCCCAGCACTCCAGAGACTGAGGCAGGAGGATCTCAGTGAGTTCGAGGCCAGTCTGAACTACACAGTGAGACCCTGTTAAAACAAAAAGACCTCTTGTAATTAGATGTAGTACCTTCCCTTATACTGGATATCATCCCTTCATATAATCCTTACCAGATAAACAAAAGAGGTTTTCAATTTTTTTTGTTGTTGTTTTTTTGAGACAGGTTTTCAGGCTGGCCTTGAACTTACTATATAGCCCAGGCTGGCCTGGAACTCCCTGAGATCATCCCAAGTGCTGGGATTAGAGGTGGGTACCACCACAGCCAGCAATTTACATTTTTAAATTCTTGATGAAAATGAAAAAATTATCTTTATTTATTTTCTATTCATTTTTTTCTGATTTATCTGTAGAATTCTTTCGCTCACTTTTATGTGTGTCTATTTATCTTTTCCTTTTGGTTTGCAAGACTTAACCAATTGGTTTTTTTATTGGTTTGCCATGAGCCTTTTATTGTTCAGTGATTTCTGAAGCAAAGGTTTTAGCTTTTTAGGTGTTTTAAAAATCAGTCTTGGGCTAGAGAGATAGCTCAGTGGCACAAGTGCCCACTTGGCAAGCACAAGGTCTTGAGTTTGATTCTCAATACCTTAAAAAAACACTTTTGTTCTTGCTTTGGTAACACATATAATAAAATTAGAATAATACAGAAAACATTAGCATTGCCCCTGTGATTAGCATCCTATGCAAGGATAACATGTAAATTCATGAAGTATTCCATATATTTTTAAAAATCCTGTCTTTTGCTTTATGTTTCATGTAATATAGTCCCTACTTCACACTATTTCTCCATATTTTCTTCTAGTAAGGCTATGGTTTCATTCTTTTATCAACATCTTTAATCCACCAGGAATTTATTTTAACATATGGTGTATTTTTTTCCTCAAAACACTTGGCATATGGCCCCTTTGTTTATTGTATAGTTTGTACTCTGCTTTCTTCACTGATTATGAAGGACATTTTTATCATCTATCTTCTTGGACCTGAATAACATTGAATGTTAATGAGAAAACATAAAGATGTTTTATACATCTAACCATTTATCTGAACCCTCTTCTGGAGCTGTTTTTAATCTGCAGCTGTATAGTGGGGTAAAGAGATATCAAAATGTCAGAGGGATAATGAATAACAATTTAAATCACAAAATATTGTAAATGTTTTATAACAATGGCATGTTTAATGTAGACTTATGAGTTTTTTCCCCCCAGAATGGGGGATTCAAGCCAGGGCCTCACACTGGACTACATCCACAGGTCTTTTTCCCTCTTCTTTTTTTTTTTGAGACACAGTCTCACTAAGTTGCTAAATTGTCCACATTGGGCTTGAACTTGCAAACCCCTGCCTCATCCTCCTAGGATTTTGAGATCACATGCATATACCACTATACTAATATAAATTTTTATTGCTACACACCTGGAGTATGCTGGCATATATTTTATGATTCTATTTGGCACAATAAGCCAATGAGATAGTCTTACTAAGTTATAGGTGACATAGACACAAATGCATATGTGTATATCATTATTCAGAAGTGAGTTATTTATGAATTTAAAGTGCTCAACATTTAATAGACATACATATCTGTATGTGACCAGTGCTCAAACAAATATAGTTTCATGTTTGTCCAAAACAATGGAGATAATTGCACCACAAAACTGAAATCAAAGGCTAGAGGTATAGCTCAGTGGTAGATTACTTGTGTAGAATGCACAAATCCCCAAAGTTCAAGTGCTACCAAAAAAAAAAGAAGAAAAATAATACATTTTGTTATTTAAATTGAAGCTGCAAACACATAGAAAATCATCTGTGTAAAAGATGGATTTAACATTGTAAGTTGACCTGTTCTCCCAAATTAGGGAGAAAAAATCATATACATAATTCTGGTCTAAGAAATGACCCTAATTTTAATTTTAGTAAAAGATGATAGACTTGATGGTGAACATAGTAAGCTGGAATTTACTTAGGAATAATGACTTTCTCAACCACTTAACCTGTAATTTAGGACTTCCGGGAAGATGGCGACTGGGTAGGCAGCAGAGAGAGAACCTCCCAGAGGATTACCACCCAGACAATGAAACATAGCAATATGAAGACTAAAAGGAGAGAGGTGTGTACCCTGAACCCAAGAAGGATCTGAAATGGGAACTGAAGCCCTAGGAAAGACCAAGCAAAACCTCTCCTGGAGGAAAGGACTGGAGGGCTGCCGCGGCACAGTCGGAGGGAGAAGAGACAGAGAAAGAGGAAGCCACTGCTTCAAACACACCCTTGGCCCAAGCCCTCGTTCCAGCAATCGCAGCTTCAGCTTCGGAGACCCACGCTCATGGAAGCCTCCCGACTCGGCCAGGGGAGAGCGGAGTTCCAAGAGCTGGTCCAGGTCTGGAGAGGAGAGGGCGCAGCCAGGAAAAGAGGCAATGGTGGTTGGGAACTGTGGTCAAATCCAGTGTGAGGATGAGAGGTTGCAAC
>PVLD010013846.1:0-54393 GCA_004027595.1 Dinomys branickii | reverse complement strand
AACTGTCTGACTAAATTTGCATGTCTGTACATGGGTCCATACATCTACAATTCGAAGATATCAATGGATAAAGCAACAACTACTGTTGAGACCATATCACCTTGTCTATAGATTAGTTGTGATTGTACTATTTTCTATGATAATGGGTGTCTGTTTGTCAATATGTTTTTGTACTTTTATGTTTCTAAAATAAAAAAAAAATAAAAAAAATAGAAAATGACTCTATCATCTTGGAGAAACTGGAACCCAGGACACTATTTGTGGAAGTGCAGCCACTGTGGAAAATATTCTGGAAACGCTTCAAAATTTTTTTAAAGTGAACTATTATAGAATCTAGAAATCCTGCTGTGGGGTAGTTATCCAAAAGAATTTAAAGCAAGGACTTGAAGAGGTATTTGCCCTCCTCACTCATTGCAGTGTTATCCATCATGACCAAGGGGAGAAAGCCTACTGACAAATGAATGGATAGGGAAATTGTAGTCTGTACACACAATGGAACATTCTCTAGCCTTAATACTTGCTATATATTGTACAACATGATGAACTTTGAGGGTATCACGGAGTATGGCAAGTGAAACAAGCCCATCAAAGAATGACACTGATCCCACTTCCTACCGAAGTTAAAACCATGGAAACCAACAATATATATGATTTTTGAGACTGAGTTATTATAGTTCGTGTATCAAATAGAAATAGAGGCTCAGAAAATCTTACTTGCCTGTTAGATAAGTAGGAAAGAGTAGATCCAGAACTCAGCCCAATCGTGTCTGACTCCGCTGCTCACACATTTTACTACAGTATCTGTTTCACTTCAGAGGTCAGACACTAGACGTAGGACAAGAGTATGTGAAAACGCACAACTGCAAGCGGGGCCTTAGTCTGCCTGAAGAAAGGCATCAAAAGCATAGCCAGAACCCAATCGGACCACAGCAAGACATTCCTGCTTTTGTCCAGCAAGTTTTAGTGTATGAAGCTCCACCATGTCCATCACCATCTGATCACACTGCACATGGTTTGGAGACCAAGGGAACAAAGCAAGATACCATCAATAGGCTCCAGGCATACCTTGAAGAGCATGCTGTAAAGGAGGCAAATGAGGGTGTGCTGGGAGGTGAAACTGAGGAGGAAGAAGCAAAGCCCAGAGAACTGCCTGTCAAAGAGGGGGTGCGTCTGCAAAAACTGTTGATGTGACAGCAGAGAAACAAGTGTCTAGAATTATATCTAAGATGCCACAGGCTGAGAGAATGCAGCAGACAGCTGAGCGATTTAATGTACCGGTGAGAGCGGAAAGTAAGAAAGCTGCTGTTCCGGCAGCCAGGCTTGGGATTTCTCCAGTTCCAACAGGAGGACTGTCGTCCGACACCAAGCCTGTGGCTAACCTAGATAAACTAAAGGAAAGAGCACACAGATTGGGTCTGAACGTCTCTCCAATCTCCAGCAAGTCTGAAGATAATGAGAAGCTGACAAGAGGAAGGAGCAGTTTGGGGCCATCACGGCCCAGGTGGCACTGGGCCCGCAGGAGATACAGAAGCGAGCCCGCGGCGGACCGCGTGGGAAGAAGTTCTCTGTGCTTCCCCTTTCCCGGTGGGCTCCGTTTCTGCTTCTCCTTGGTCACATATACACCCAAACGCACAGTCGTGGGGCTACGTCCTGCCTCACAGTCAGGGAGCGTGCACCTCAGGTGCATCCGCGGACACCAGCAGCAATATGACCTACTGCTTATCTGTTTTTAATTATTTTCTTTGTTCATAAAAAAATAGAAAAAAAGAACCCAGTCAGAATGATGTTCTCTCAAACCTACCAATCCCCGCTAACAGAAGGCAATAGCAAGAGGAACAGTTCAACTGCCAAATATCTCCCCTTGGGAAAAACTGACCTGAAATACATTTACCAGACAGGAAGAGCAATTTAGAAAAATTTAATATCAACCAACAAGGGATAATGGGTTTAACTTGAAAAGAAAGGGGTTTAATATAAAAACATAGGTAGATATATTTTCGTTTCTTTTTCTTTGGCGGTACTGGGGATTGAACTCAGGACCCTGCGCCTGCTAGGCAGGCGCTTATTCCACTGAGCTATATCCCCAGCCCCATATATTTTCATTTCTGACACCTGAATCTCGTATGCTCATACTGAGGAGCATGTTGCCTAGACTGCTTTTTTGGTCAAAATTTCAACTTTTATTTAGAAGGAAAAGTTACGCTTCAGAACCTGGCACTTGCTAAATCTAAAAGCTTTTAGCGATAGGCCGCTTCCTCTTCAAGGCTCTCTCTATCTTTTTTATCAGGGCTTTCTTGTGTGCCGGGAATCAAACTCAGGACCTCACGCTTGCCCGGTAGGCGCTGTGCCACTGCGCTGTTTCCCTAGCCCCGGGGCTTTTATTAAATGCCTCCAATTACATTGGCAGGAAAACTTCAAGCATCTATTAATTCCTTTTAGCACCTACCTTCAGCATAGGCCAATCCCTCTTTTATTGAGAACATTATGCATTAGGCTAAGAGCAAACTCAGGTAACTGCAGGAACAACCAGCCAGAGGCATCTCAGAAGGGCGCAGAGCACCTTGTGGATGAGAAGGAGGGGATAAACAAATGTACAGATTCGTCAGCAGAGGGGTTTCTATAAAGGGAGGAAAGTAGTTAAAGAAAACACAGAGTATAATTAAATAATCCAGGACAGGAGAGAAATCAATCAACCCAGAGCAGAAAAGAAATTTTCAAAAGCTCAGACTTCCACATTGCATTCACCTCTGGAGACATTAGCTTTCCCAGAGTTTTAAATCACTGACCTTAGCAGAGCTCTCAAGGGCTCCTCCACATAGATGATTGTAGAAGTGGAAAGTAACCCTTTACATCCCCAAACTATGATGTTGGGTTCCATATTAAAAATTCATTCTAATGATATTGTTAGCAAACTGCATGGATTACATTGCATGTGAGAAGTGTTGTATTGCCGTATGCCATTTAGGAAAAATTTTTATGCAGGTGCTTTGTCTTTTACCCATACCCATACAGCACTGCAGGGAATTTCCTCAAAACATCTCCGTGTGTAAGGTTATATTTGCACATTTCTATCTAGAAGACCTAAGGTTTTTTTGAAAAGAAGACACTGCATTCATGAACCACATAAACAATAACCTCTGATCACCAGGTCCTTTACCTACGGAGCTGGGACTTTTGGTGACCCCACACTGCCTTTGGTTTCACAGAAGTTGCTCAATATAACTGTATGTGTCATTCTGCAAACTGACTACCGCTTATGCTTCACTTAAGCCAGCAAAATTTGTAGCCAGGAGAAAGAACAGATGGAGAAGCCAAAAAGAATTCTCTAAGTATCCTCTAATTCTACCAGACTCCAGTAGACAGGTGCAAATTCACCATCATCTCATAATCAATTTAAGTCTTTGGGACAATTTCCAAACTAAGGTTGTGTGTTTAATAGCCCTACCTGAAATTCAACGTGATCAAAACTGACTATCATCTTCTCACCCAAAACCCCATTTTCTCTGCCTCTGACGTAAAAAGGAACTTTATCCTCTATGCAGTTCCCTAACCTAGAAGACTCAGCTCATCTTCATGCCTCCTTTTGAAACCTGATAAACTCCGCCTCCAACATTCTTAGCCTAGGCTCTTACCTTCTCTCACCTGAATTATTACAGTACTCCTGGGACCAAGTGACCTCTAAACTGCTTCCTGCCTCCTCACATAGCAAGGCAACTTTCTGAAATACCAACCTGACTGCATACATCTCCTGCATTAAAGTTCTGGAAGATTCCCTTTTCTTTCAGAATGAAGACCAACTTCAGAGGATGTCTGGAGAGTTCTTTACAATTTGGCATCAACCTGCATTTCTAACTCATTTCGCCAGAGTTCTAACACTTCATGCATTATGATTCACTACACGGAATTTAAGATTATTTCCAAATTCATTTATGTTTTGTCATATGCAAGCTGTGATATGTACCTAAAATGATCTTTCCTTTTTCTTTCTTCTTTCTTTTTTTGCTGTACACTTAGTTTTTCTTTCTTTTTAAAACTTTTATTAGTACATATCTGCAGTATATGATTTCATTCATTGTAGAGAACCTGTATGTGTACACAGCACATCACAATTCTTCTTCCCCCTTCCCTCCATTTCCCTTTTATTTTGCCACCATGAGATTCATTTATGTCGTTATAAAGTTAATTACCATATATCTGGTAATCTGAGCAGCTACTCTGATGATATCAATATGCAATATAATAATCATTGTTAATTTCCTATCATCTTGTTTTGAAATTCTGTATCATTTTTATTGTTTTACATTCTGTTTTTCAAAAATCACATATACAGATTAAAAATGAGAAAAAATAGGCAAAAAGTCATGTAAAACACAGAAGACAATTACTATATACTGCATGAAGGTACGCTTTTAGAGACATTGCCCCTACTGAATAACAATATTGTTCTCTCTCCTTTTTCCTATTATTTGTCTTTTATTTGGCAATTTATTTATATATTGAGTTCATTATATATGAAAAACCATGTGATGTTTAAGTTTGTGGGTCCAATTTATTTTGGTTAACATCATAGTAGTGGTGCATCCATTTTCCTGTAAATGACTTGAGTTTATCCACAGAGTAGCAGTGTGCGAAGATACCTACTTATCTTTCAAGATCTGGCTCTTAAGTCACTTTCCCTGAAAATTTTCCCCTCCTCTACCAGGTTACTAATTATTTCCTTGTACCACCATCTTCTTCTCTGCCTTCCTTTTGTAAGTTGAATTGTGTCCCCCAAAATATAAAGCTCTATCAAGTCCAGTGCCAGCAAATATGACCTCATTTAAAACTAGGATATTTGTAGATATGATCTAGTTGGAGGAGGATTGTGGTGGGCTCTAACCTCATAACCAGTATCTTTATGAAAAGAAAGAAATGTGTTCAGAGATGCACACAAGAGAAAATGATACGTGAGTCGTGGCTGTAAACCTTGGGTACTATAACTCCAGGTCAGAGATGACAATAGGCAGAAGCCAGGAGACAGCATGAAGTACATTCTCTTCCAAATCCTCAGAGAGAATAAAACCCTTGCTTTTAGGTGGCTGTTCTGCAAAACTATAAGAAGATAACTTTCTGTTGTTTCAATCTACCAGTTTGTGATCCCTAGCAAGCTACCACACTGGACAAACTAATGTAATAAACAACATAGCTCACTTTACATTGTACTGTATCATAGTCTTTGCTATCTATCAGTCTTCCCCCTAGGTGACAAGGCCTTGCATAAGATTGGTACCTTATCTGTCTTTGCATCTCACGTATTTCTAGTTCTCCTTCCAGCTCACAGTGCACAGTTCCTGGCAATGTCCTTGATGTTTCTGTGGGCCCAACAATTTTTGACAAGTCTCTGGCTTTAGTTGAGAATATTCAGAATCTCTGTAAGAAGTGTATGTGCTCAAAGTACAGAACAAATACAGAATAAAAGAGAAGTAAGAAGCAGATTAGTAGTGAAGGTAAGAAAAGGCATCATTATCATGAAGAAAACAGCACATATTAATATTATTAAACACTTTCCTGTTTTTTATATAGCTTGTTATATTTTCACTGAAGTATTTGAAAGTAAACCTGGGATATCACTTCATTTCCTCACAAATCAGTATATTTCTCTAAAAATATGAAAATGTTCTTGTATGACCACATTCTTATTATCAAAATTAATTCCAATAATTTCTTGCACTATCTAGTATTCTCTCTAAATTCAAATGCCATCATTAGTTTTTTATTTATGAGGATTTGCTTAAATTAATGTCTAAGCAAGACTGGTCCACATTACATTGACTTCATCAACCACATTTTGATGACATCTCTCTACGAAATATTCCAACTTGAAGACCTCTGCTAATGAAGGACAAGCATGGAGTGTCAGTATTTAAGGTGAAAATAAATAGCTCATGTTTGAGATTTGGCCTGCAGATATGATTTCTTTGCCTCCAGAGTATTTGGCTTACCCAATGGTTTTTAAATATTAATGAATTTTGCTAACATTTAAAAATCAATAAATTTCACCTAAAATGCAAAGTTAAAGTTCCTCTAGCTAGCAACAGATCACTGGCAAACTATGGGCCTTAGTTTTCATATGGCAACACCTCGCCAGCCTCCAGCCCTGGAATCCTGAAGGTGACAGGTTGCACTCTCTACTGTTCACCACAGGCCCCAATATGCTGTTGCTTCTTTGTCTAGATTATGACATTTATTTATATACTCATCTGCCTGAAGTCTACAACTCATAAACTGACATAGGGGTATGATTGCAAATGTGCCCCCAAATACTTTCAAAGAAGTTTTGTTCCTAAATGTTATTCATGTTTTCAAATACTAATTGTAAGCAAAATGCAACCACAGCTGTGCATTAAGCAAATAAATTCACAGTGTTGTTGTCCAGGAGATTCAGACTTTAGGATTCATAATAAAGCTGTCAAATCACCATCATCCCTCCAGAAAATGCAACCCTTAGCCTAATTTCTTTGTTCCTCTTTAACAGGTGTGTAACACCTTGAGGCACAGGAAAAAGACCTTTGCTATTAAGATAACCCAAATACCTCACACTTCAGTTCTCAACAAATAGCCCTGTGGTATTTGTTTTATCATTTAAAATTAATTCAATAAAAAATAGACAATTCTAGAAGACCCTTTATATCACAGCATTCGCTCACAGGCACCCACAGAAGCTGCAGCTACAATTGACATGCACTTTACCTGATTAGCCCTTTTCCTCATCATTTATTTTTCCTTGGAGGGATACAAAGCACAGAAATAAAAGATCAGAAAAAAATTAAAGGAAAAAGAAATCTCTAGGTGTGAAAAAATGAACATCACTAGTTTTAATTCTTGAAAGTCATAAATTTTGTCTGCAATCAAACAGCCTTGGGTTTGTTCTTTAAATTTAAAGTTATCTTCCTTGGAACACTGTTCCCCACAAATGTCAATGCTTCCTCTTCATTTATCCTTTTCAAAATCAAATTTTTATGGAAGAAAAATTACCCTAAAAAAAATCATACTATGACTCTCTGCTCCTGAGCGAATGACCTTCAAACTGAGGGTTTCAAAATCCCTTCATAACGAGAATGACTGCTCAAAGGAGTGTTTCTTGAGTTCGCTAGAAATATCTGTCCCTAGAATGTTAGTTAAGGACTCTCCATGTTCTTTCTTGCACTAATTCATTATTATATTGTGCACATGTCAAGATTATCCTTTTTTCAGACAAAGAGTAGAAAGATGTGACTCAGAGAATGAAGCAAGCATAGATTTTGAAGTTTGTTTTTTAGATGTTTTGACAGAGAATAAGTTATATGAGCCATTCTTGACCTAAGTGCTTTCTAAATTATACTGTTCTAGTCTTGCTTACATCCCCTCTCCCATTAGAGATGTCACTGCATTAGAAACAATCTGTTTGTCAAGTCTCCCAAACTGAAATACTTAAAAAATCAAATCAAGAATTTTCTGTTATATAAAAAAAAGAAACAAATAGAAAAATGTAGAGAATCTTAGACTAAATTATTTAAAAGCTCCCCATGCCAAAAGAGAATTGAACTTTAAGACACAAAACACTTACATGAGCACTTACATGAGCAATTAAAGCATGTCCACAAAGCCACACTGGTGTAGTGCACTCAGAAAAAAGGTCACACGTGACATATGTACAGGAATGCACGCACCAGGTTTCTCTTCCACCTCTATAAACGATGAAGTATTTTTCGCTAACAATATGATGTTTTGAATCAGACAGACGCTTTTGTTAAGATAGGTAGAAGATTTATAAAGTAATTTCCCACTCTCAAAGAACTCATTTCATAGATTGGTCCATATCATCTCCCCATTGTAATCTGCCTCAAAAGAACAAAATAGCATCATGGTAGTGATCGAAAAAAGCAGAGAGATGAGATTTAGTATCATTTAAGACAGTCAGGGGAGTTAGGTCAGGCCAGGCACAGACGTTCTGCAAAAAGACTTGGCAAGTGGTAGCAAGGGGGTGTCAGAGACATGTCTAACATTGACAGGAAATATTAGCTCATCACAAAGGTAAGCAGAAGCTCAACTCACAAACAGTAGCCAGAATTATATGGGCCAAAATACAGGAAAACTGGGAAAATAGCTCTGCTTTTTAAGACATTTTAAGACTTTCTCAACAATTTATGGGATGTTTGACTTTGACAAATGTCTGGACCTAGTTAGGAGCAGCCATGGTCCTTGTAGTGACATTAATGTGCTCAAAAACTTCAATATCTAGATGAATTTATAGAAAAATGGTGCACTTTTAATGCTAACACTGGCACCTGTTTATTTTTGCGTGATAGGACATCTTGTTTTAACAATTTTTCCTTTAAATTTCTGTTTCTTGAATTTTCAGACTTCTCACTCATATGTTCAATGAAACTTAGAATCATTTTGTGGTAATTACAAAATTGCAACTGAAATTTTGCTAGAACAGCATTCCACTTACCAATTAATTTAGAGGAAATCAGCATATTCCCGAAAGTCTTTAATTCAAATCTTATTGCATATCTTGTTGGCATATTCTTTTTTCACAATTCTTATGGAAGTTATATCTGAGCATTTATATTTCATATTATGTTTTAAATAAGGTCAGTCTTTTCATTTTGCTTTCTTGCTGATTTTAGAATATTTAAATGAAAATTGATTTTTGTATATTATTTTATATGTAATGAGTATACCAATGTCCCTATTAATTCTATAAGATTTCAACAGTATCTTGAGTCTTCAAGACAGACTATTTTAATGTGTATAATGAAAACTCATTTTTCTTTCATAGTTGTTCCTATTATCACGGCTCCAACTGATTGGAACTTTCCTTGTCCATTCTGTTTCTAGCTGGTCTAACTGGTCTTTCTTCTTTGTTGCTGTTTATCTTCCGTTCTTTTTTTTAATGTTAAAAGTAAAAGAATGAAAACATACTAACAAACAGACAGCCATTTACAAATTAGCACAAGAATAGTACAAGGAATACTGAATTACAGGCAAGGTGACAGGAAATTAACAATGGTTGCTGTATTACATATGGATAACTTCAAAGTGCATACCCAGGAAAACAAATGTAGACATCAAGATTGATCAAATAACTAATCAGTAGCTGCTTCTTTCAGTACAGCAATAGAAGTCAGCAGTACAGCTGTGTTAGCTGTCCTGCGTACACACACACATAATTGTCCCTTCTTCCTTTTCTCTTTTCCCCCATCCCAGGTGCTCTTTACTTTTTATCAGTTTCCTTTCATTTCACAGTGTTTATCACACCTCCTAATTTATATTCACACCTTCAGGTTCTTACACTAGTGATGAAATATGTTGCTTACACATGCACATCTCATTTATTTTACTTATGAGTGTGGTCTCTAGTTGTGACCATTTACTTATGAAAGCCTCAAGTTTACCTTTCTTTATAGCTGAGTAATATTCCATTATATAAAATACCACAGTTTTTTTTATCCATTCGTCAGTGGAAATAAATTCAGGTTGCTTCCATGATTTAGCTATTACAAATTGCGCTACTATAAACATGGTTGCACATATATCACTGTGATATGATATTTTCAGATCTTCTGGGCAAATACCCAGAAGGGGAATAGCTGGGTTGAATGGGACCTCTAGACCTAGTTTGCTGAGGAATATCCAAACTGCTCTCCACAGTGGTTTCACCAGTCTGATTCCCACCAGCAATGGAGAACAGTTCCTATTTCTCCACAGCCTCACCAGCATTTGTTATTCAGTGATTTCTTAATGGTGGCCAATCTTACTGGGGTGAGATGAAATCTCAGTGTTGTTTTTATTTGCATTTCTCGAATGACTAAAGATGTAGAACATTTTCTCATATATTTATTTGCCGTTTGTACTTCTTTTCTGAGAAGTGTGTATTCATTTCAGATGCCCACTTGTGGATTGGGGCTTTGAATTTGGACGGGATCATGTTTATTAATTCTTTGTATGTTCTAGATAGAAGACCTTTGTCTGAAGGACAACCAACTAGCATTTTTTCCCAATTTGTGGGTTTTCTTTTTACTCTGCTGGTGATGTCTTCAGATGTGCAAATCTTTTCAGTAAAATGAGGTCCCAGTTACTGATTCTTTGAAGTGTTTCCCTTGCAGTTTGACTTTTGTTCACAAACTCTCTGCCTACTCCTCTGTCTTCAAGATTTTTACCTATTTTCTCTTCCAATCGGTTTAGAGTTTCTGTTTTAATGAGATCTGTGATCCATTTTGACTTGAGTTTGGTGCATGGTCATAGAAGGGTCTATTTTCAGTCTTCAGCAAGAGGCAAGTCAATTTTTCCAGCACCATTTATTAAAGAGGCTATCTTTCTTCCAGTGAGCTTGTTTGGCCCCTCTGTCAAATATTAGGTGGCTGAGTGTGTTTGTGGTTGTGGCTGCATCTTATAGTCTGTTCCATTGATCCTCAGATCCGTTTTTTAGCCAGTATCAGGTTGATTTTATGACAGTAGCTTTGTAGTATAATTTCCGGTCAGGGATTGTGAATCTAACTGACTTGTCCTTGTTGCCCAGGATTATTTATGCTATTCTGGGTCTCTTCTGGTTCCAGATGAATTTAAGGCATGTTTTCTCTAGATCTGTGATGTACGCTAATGGTAGTTTAATGGGAATTGCATTTAATCTGTACACAATATTGGTTGTATGGCCATTTTTCACAATGTTGGTTCTTCCTAACCATGAGAAGGTTTTTTTTTTTTTTTTCCACTTATTGAAATCTTCATCGATCTCTTTTTTCAGAGTGCTATGGTTTTCATGGAATAAATCTTTTACATCCTTTGTTAGATTGATTCCTAAATATACCAGTTTCTTGGATGCTATTGTAAAACTATGGTTTCCTTAATTTCTCTTGCACTCTTGTTTGTTGTTTGTGTATAGGAATGCTATTGATTTTTGGGAGCTAATTTTGTATCCAGCTATTTTGCTGAATTTGTCAATTAATTCAAACAGTCTTCTTGTGGAGTGTTTAGGGTCTTCCATGTAAAGTATCATATCACCTGCAAATAGTGATAGTTTTACTTCTTCCTTTCCTATCCTTATTGCTTTTCTCTCTCTCTCTCTTGTCTGATTGCTCTGGCTAGTGCTTCCAGAACTATATTGAATAAGAGTGGTGACAGTGGACATCCTTGTCTTGTTCCTGAGTTTAAAGTGAACACTTTTGGTTTTTCTCCATTTAGTATGATATTGGCTGTTGGTTTGTCATAGATGGTTTTGATCATATTGAGGTAAAGGTCATTTATTCCTATATTTTCTAGGGTTTTTAACATGAATGCATGTTGGACTTTATGGAAACCTTTTTCCACATCCATTGAGATGATCACATAGTTTTTGCCTTTGGCTCTATTGATATGACATATATGTAAATTGATTTGCAAATATTAAACCATCCCTGCATTCCTGGAATGAATCCAACCTGGTCATTATGAATAATTTTCCTTATGATTTGCTGCATTCTATCTGCTAGTATTTTATTGAGTATCTTTGCATCTATGTTCATTAGGGAGATTGGCCTATAGTTCTCTTCCTTGGTTGGGTCCTCCTCTGGGTTTGGTATCAGTATAATACTTGTCTCCAGAAATGAGTTTGGGAATATTGCTTTCTTTTCAATTTCACTGAAGAGTTTGAGGAATATTGGCATCAAATCTTCTCTGAATGTTTTATAGAATTCTGCTGTGAATCCATCAGGGCCTGGGCTTTTTTGTCGGTATGTTTTTAGTGACTTTTTCAATCTCATTAATTGATATTGGATTGTTCCGGATTTTTGTATCTTCCTGATTCAATTTTGGTAATTTGTACATTTCTAGGAATCTGTTGATTTCTTCTGAGTATTCTGTCTTATGGGAGTAAAGATTTTCAAAGGAGGAATTAGCGATCTTTTGAATTTCTGTGGGGTCTGTAGTGATTTCATCCATATTGCATGAATTTGAGTTCTTTCCTTTCTTCTTTTGATAAGGTTGGCTAGAGGTTTATCAATTTTATTTATTCTTTCAAAGAACCAACTCATTGATTCACTTATTTTTTGTAGTCTTTTCTTCATCTCAATTGCACTAATTTCTGCCCTGAGTTTTAAAATCTCTTTTCTTCTTTGGGATTTGTTTTGGCTTGTTCTTTTTCTAGAAGTTTGAGGTGCAGCATTAGGCTATTTATTTATTTTCTTTCTATGTGAGTTCATTGCTATAAATTTCTCTCTGAGGACTGCTTTCATTGTATCCCACAGATTTCGGTAGGTTGTATTTGCATTTTTATTTATTTGTAGGTATTTCTTAATTTCTTCTTTAATTTCTTGTGTGACCCATTGGTTATTCAGAAGGTTGTTGTCTAGTGTTTATGAGGTTTTTGGAGTTCCCTTTGTCATTAATTTTCAATTTCATTGCACTGTGGTCAGATAATATGCATCTGATAATTTCAATTCTTTTGCATTTAGGCAGGTATACTCTGTGGGCTAGAATGTGGTCTGTTTTAGAGAAAGACCCATGTGCAGCTGAAAAAACATGTGCATTCTGATGCTGTGGGGTGGAACACTCTGTATACATCTACTAAGTCCATTTGTTCGCACCTTTGGTTCAGGTCTGTTATTTCTTTACTGAGTTTTTCTCCAGTTGACCTGTCTCTCTGCATCAAAGGGATATTTAGGTCCTCTATTACAGTAGTGTTATTAATTATTTGATTTTTCACATCTGTTAAGATTTGACTTGTAAGGTTAGGTGCTCCATTGTTTGGTGCATAAATGTTTAGGATTGTTACCTCTTCCTCTTGCAGCTTTTCCCTAACTAGTATGTAATGGCCTTCTTTATCTCTTTTGATTGTTTTTGGTTTGAAATTTACATTGTCTGCAAACATAATAGCTACCCCTGCTTTATTCAGGGAACCTGTTGCATGGAAAATTGTTTTCCATCCTTTAACTTTCAGTCTGTGCATTTCCTTTTGAATAAAATATGTTTCCTGTATATAGCATATTGTGGGATTTTGTTTCTTAATGCACCCTGCCTATCACTTTTTTTGACTGGTGAATTGAGGCCATTTACATTAATGGTTATAACTGTTATATGTTGGCTCGTTCTTGTCATGCTATTTACTTGTTGCTTTCCTATTTTTGTTATCTATTTACTCGCTTGTTCTGCTTGAGGGTTCCTTTCTATTATTCTTGAGATTGTGGTCTCTTTTATCCTCTATTTAGAATATCTTTTAGTACTTTTTGTAATGTTGGCTTGGCACTCATGAAGTTCTTCAGCTGTTGTTTGTCATGGAAATATTTTATTTCTCTGTTGAATTTGAAGGATAGTTCTCCAGGATACATCATTCTGGGTTGGAAGCTGTTTTGTCTCAGAATCTGTAGTACATCGCTCCAAGCCCTTTTTTATTTCATGGTTTTCGTTGAGAAGTCTGCTGTGATTCTGATGGGCTTTCCTTTATAGGTGATCTGTTTCTTTTCTCTAACAGCTTTTAATATTGTGTTCTTTTGCTGGGCATCTGGGATCTTGACTGTTATATGTCTGGGTGTGGTTTTGTTGGGGTTATGGTTCATTGGGATTCTATATGCCTCGATTAACTGCACTTCAGTATCTTTTACTGTGCTTGGGAAGTTTCTGCTATTATTTTTGCAAATATTCTTTTTATATCATTTGTGTTGCCACCTGCTGTTTCACTGACTCTATTACTTGGATATTATTTCTTTTTGCCTCATCTTGCAGTTATTGTATTGATTTTTCCTGAATCCTTGATGACTTTAAGAGATTCTTCCTTTCACGGTTGCTAGCTGCCTTCCTGTCTTCAAGATCTGAAATTCTATCTTTAGTTTCACTGAAGTGGTTTTGCAAGCTTTCAGTGGAAGTTTTGATTTCCTGGCAATCTCTTTGAGTCTGTTTCATGCATTTTAATTCATTCCTAAATTGCTCATGTAATGATTCCATTTGTTTCATATGTTCTTCTATTCTTTTATGCATTTCTTCTCTATATGTGCAGCGCATTTCTTCCATTATTATTTTCATTTCATTTTTTGCCTGAGAGATTATTTCTGCTTTAAACTCTTCTATGGCCTGATGGATTTGTTTCTTTACTTCAGATGTTATCATTTCAGAAATTGCAGGTATGTGGCTTCCTAGTTCCATATCCTTGTTTCCTGAACTTGTTCTGGGTGGTGTTGAGTTCTGAGACTGCATTTTGCTCCTCTGTCATTTTGGATGTCAGATGAAAAGTGTTGAGCTACAAACTACACAGGCAGCTCACAGAAGACTCTAGTGACCCTAGTTTACCTGCATATCAAACTTATCCCAAGATGGTAGCAAACCAAGAATCACTGGTCCCAGGAACCCCTGACAATTGCTGGGGTGCCAGGCTCAGCACACATCTGTGATGGTGGGGGAATGTTGTCTCGCCAGGCAGACCACCAGCACAGGCCTTAACAGGAGAGAGGTCCACTGGAAAGGCTGCTTCTGTGGCACCGTCAAGCTGGTCTCACTCTGAGGGAAAGTCTCTTGGGCGTGGCCGCTCTTATGGTACATGGAGGCTGGGCTCTTTGCCCTGGAAAGTTTCACAGGGCAGAGCACCGGTGCAGTCCCTACCTGGCTAGGGGTCTGCAGGGAATACTGCTTTTGTAGCGCCGCCAAACTGGTCTCACTCTCTGCTGGAAAGTCTCGTGGGCACGGCCGCTCTTATGGCAACCAAGGGCCAGGCTCTTTACCCTGGAAATTTTTGTGTGGCAGAGCACCAGCATGGTCCTTATCCAGGTAGGATTTCATGGGGAAGGCTGCTGTCATAGCACCGCCAAGCTGGTCTCGCTCTGCAGGAAAGTCTTGTGGGTGCAGCCGCTCTAATCTTTTCAGTCTAAATTGCATGGATCTGAGTCTTTTCTTTCCCTTTTTTTGTTTGATAAGTTTGACTAAGTTTCAATTTTATTTAATATTTTAAAGAATGAACTCTTCAATTCTTTGATACTTTGCATAGTTTCCTTACTGTCAATTACATTAATTTCTACTCTGATCTTTATAATTTCTTCCCTCATATACTCCTTTAGTTTGACTTTCTCTTTATTTCCTAGAAACTTGAGGTTCAACATTAGGTTCTTTCTTTGACCTCACTCCTGGTATGGGAAGTTGCAACTATCAGTTTCCCTCATAGGACCCCTTTCACTGCATCCTGTAAGTTCCAGTACGTTTCCTGGCATTATCGTTTAATTGGAGACACTGACTGATTTCTTCTTTAATTTCATCTGTGACCTATTGGTTATTCAGGAGAATGTTATTTAGTTTTTGTTGTGTTTATGTAGTTTTTTTGAGATTTTTTGCCACTGATTTCCAATTTCATTGCAATATGGTCTGTTTTGGAGAACAACCTCTGTGCAGTGGAGAAGAATGTGTATTCTAATATTGAAGGGCGGAATATTTTGTAGACATCTACTAAGTTCATTTGTTCACAGGTTTCATTCAGTTCTGATATTTCTTTCTTCATTTCTTTTGTCTAATTGATCTATTTGTGAAAGTGTAGAATTGAGGTCGCCCATTATATTGTGTTAGTGTTTATGTGATTTTTCACGTCTGTTAGTATTGGCTGTGTATTGTTCAGTTGCTGATATTTGATGCATATATATGTACAATTGTTATCTCTTTCTTTTGGATTGTTCTCTTTAGAAGGATGTAGTGACCATCTTTGTCTCCTTTCATCGGTGTTTGCTTGAAGTTCACTTTGCAAATAGAATAGCTACCATTGCTTTTCTAAGTACCTGTTGTATGGAGTATTGTTTTCCACTCTTTGACTTTCAGTCTATGAATTTATTTTTGAATCTATGAATATTATTTTATAAATGTATTTCTTGAATGCAGCATATTGTTAGATCTTGTTTCTTGATCTCTTCTCTCAGTCTGTTTCATTGATTGGTGAATTGAGACAATTTATGTTGGTATGTATTGACTTGTCCTTGCCATATTATTTTCCTGTTATTAGTTTCCTTCTCTTACTCTTTATTTTATTGTTTGTCTTTATTAGTGAATTCTCTCTGCTCATGTTCATGGAATTTTTTATCTCTTTCTAGCATATCCTTCAGAACATTTTGGAATGCTGGTTTGCTGGTCATTAATTTCTTCAGATATTATTTGTCATGCAAGTATCTTATTTCTCCATTCATTGTGAAAGATAATTTTGTGGGCTACATCATTCTGAATGGAGACTGGTTATTTTAGGACTTCAAATACTTTACTCCAAGCTTTTCTTAAGAGTTTGTGTTGAAAGTCTGCTGTGATTCTGATGGGTTTTCTTTTATAGGTTATTTCTAATTCTGTTCTTGTGTTGAATTTCTGGAATCTTGACTATTATCCTTGGTGTAGCTTTATTTTGGTCATAGCTAATTGAAATTCTATATGCCTCATTTAACTGCACCTCAAATTCTTCACCCATGCTTGAGAAGTGTTCTGCCGTTACTTCTGTGAACAGGCTTTTTATGTCATTTGTGCTGTCTCTTACTTTTTCATTGACTCCATTCAATCTTATACTGTTCTTTCTATCATCTTGCGATTGTTGGATTGATCTTTTAATGGTCCCTTGTTATTTTAAGAAATCTCTCTGTTTATGATCACTAATTGCAATCCTGTCTTCTAAATCTCATGTTCTGTCCTAACATTGGTTCAGTTAGTCATGTACTCTTTCAATAGAAGTTTTAATCTCTTGGAATCTGTTTCATGGATTCTATTTCTTTTCTATGTTGGGCATTCATGGTTTTCATCATTTTCCAAAGCTCCTTTATTTTTTAATCTGTCTCTTGTCTAGATTCACAGAAATGTCCTTTATTGTGACAGTCATCTTTTCTCTTTACCAGAGAGATTATTTCTGACCCAATTTTCTCTCTAGCCTCATTCATTGTTTGTTTGTTTGTTTTTTAATACAGGTGGTTGACTTCTAAATTATTCTGTGGGTGGCCCTTGGAGTTATCCTGGTTGGGCAGGAGGTCTGTGGTTACATTTTGTTTCTGAATCTTGTTATTTTCTATTTAAAATAATTTTTTCTATTGATTCTTGTAAATTATCTATAGTAGTACCTTTATTACTAATATCAAAGCTTCCCTAGGAAATGACTGTTCTTCAGAGACTCTTCTAGGTATAGCTGGCTCTTAGCCTTTGAGTCTGTCCCAAGAGTCTACATTCCCAATTTATTAAGGATGAAAACTTGCTATTTGTCCCAGTACCCAGTCCTTTGGTACTGGACTATGGTAATTATTAATACCCCAGACAATCAAAGGGTTGTCATACAAAGGAGAATAACTGATTATAACACGTATGACACCCTGGCTAAAGTAGTACAATTAGCAATAAAAGTAGCATCAAGACATTTCTCAGATGAAGAAGAACAAATGGCAAATAAATATATGAAAATATGTTCAACATAATGATCATTCAAGAGATGAAAATTATAACAATGCTTACATTCCATCTCTCTCCAGAAAAAATGCCTATTATGAAGAAATCAACCAATAACAGTTGCCGGTGTGGCTGTGGGGAAGAAAGAACCCTACTTCACTGTTGACGGGAGTGTGGACTGATACAATCGCTGTGGAAATCAGTGTGGCGATTTCTCAAAAAACTCAAACTGTAGGTTCCATTGATACAGCTATTCTCCTTCTTGGTATTTTCCGAAAAGAATTAAAAAGAAGATTCAAGATACATCACGTACAGCTACAAATTTCCTTTGATGAGTGGGATCATTATGTATATCTAGGTTATACAAACAAACATTATAGTTACTATTGAAGATCATTCTTTATGTGCCATCTGTATTCTTTTATCCCTTATAGCACTTCACATGCTGCAATAATAAATTATGGGCTAATCTCCTGATTTTATTCATTTATCCTGTGGGTTTAATAGTGTGTTATGTAGTGTTGAATAGTGTATTGAACAAAAAAGATGAATTTTCTATGAATCTCGTTAAGATGCAAAACTTTGAAATACAGAATAGGAAATGATATTATCTATGGGTGGAGAAGAAAGAATATGTAGTGTTAGATATTTGATTAACAAAATTTAATTCACCATAGGATTCTGACAAATAATAACTTTAATAAAAGTAAAACCCCCTGTTCTACTCTTTCGGCAACACTGCTTCTCTTTGCTCACTTACTGCCGAGATATGTTGCCTAAAGGTTGCATCTATTCTTCTTGCTATAAATGTCCTCACTTCTCTTAATCTCTGTGACAGAGTGGAGACTGCGCCTGATTTCTCTTCCAAAATTCCAAAACCAGCACCAAAGAAGCTAAATGTTCCAACTCAATTTCATATTGGGGAAGTGCAGCCAAACACAAATATCTCTGATGCCCTTCCTAGGGGAGGAATCATAAGGAAAAAAGAAGGATTTTCCTTTAACTCTTATGAGTTCTTACCTGAAACAGATCCTTGTCACAAAAGAAAGATTAATAAAAGTAAAACAAACAAAAATTATTAAGGTGTGAATGTCATGTACACATGGGAGATGCTCAAGAAATGAACAATTCTGAAAGAGGTGGTTTTTAATTCAGACTTACATAACATCTCCAACAAAGAGTACATTTTTAGAGAAGTGACAAAAGAAAAGAACTTGGGGTCTCTTGGGTCAGAAATTTGTGGTGAGGTAACTAAATGGCAGATAAAGGATAGTCAGTAACCTTGTTAATGTAGATTCCTCTGGTGACATCTGTGGATGATAAGGATCTACAGTTGCCTGCAGTGGTTAATTCTCCCTGTTGATAGGAGAAGAACAGTATATCTTTCAAACTTTTAAATCTATGCCCTCTTTTTTAAAGAAAATAGAGGAAAGATAGCATGCATTCCTGCATCTGCTTAATTGCCTTCATCTTAAAATAATCCTTATGCCAAAGTGGCACCATTTTAGATTGCCCACTCTAGTCTCCCACATTGCCAAGGGTTTTTATTTTACCCAATGTTCTTTTCTGGGAGCCTGTTCATTTTAACACTATGTGAGGAGCCAGATAGGTACTGATTAGTCTTTAACTTGCATGTCAGAAAAGAAGATTGAAGATTTTAAAAATTTATTTCACTCTATTTTGATGCTGTATTGTGTTTCTATATGTTTTACATGTTTTAGACCTTTTAATTCTTGAAAATGAAGTTGCTAATTGGCAGTTTACCCCATAGTATTCACACAGTGACTAAGTGCAGAAAGGAAATGACTAAATACTTTCAAATATAGTGATGGATTCTACCTTAAAATACATATAAACAATCACATGCAGGGGTGGGGATGTGGTTCAGTGGTACAGCATTTGGCTAGTACGCTAGAGGACCTAACTCTATCCTTACCACCACAGAAAGACACAAAACATATACATGCCTGTATAGCTACTTACACACATGCATCTATTATACATGCCAAGCAGTAGGCATTTTATTATAAATTAAAGAAAAAATAAAGCAAATGGTAAGTTATACAAAACAATGTGTAGAAAATATATAGTTGTCTCTCAAAATCCATAGGATATTGATCCCAGAACCACTCCCAGATATAACACTGGAAACTCAGGCTCTTTGTATAAAACTGTGTTGCAGGGCTGGAAATGTAGATCAGTGGTGAAGCTCTTTCACAGCATGAATGAGGCCCTTGGTTCCGTCGCTAGCACCACAAAACAAAACTGTTAGTATTTGTATATATACTACGCAACTTTCTCATATACTTTACATTATGTCTAGAGTATTTACAATGCCTAATATAGTACAAAGTAAAAATCATAGTTACTATGATGTATTGTTTAAGAATAAAAACAAGAAAGAAGTGTGGACATATTCAGTATAAGTATCGTCTTTCTGCTTCTGATGTGTGTTTTGTTGAATCCACACATCTGGAAGTCACTGATATGGAGGGCTGGCTATATAAAGTGTAAACTGCATCTGAACAATTTGCCATCCACTCTAACCTGCATTATTTTCTCTTCTACTTTCCAAATTTTACTTTCTCCTTAGTTTTAAAATTGGAACTTTTTTCCAAACAGAAAGTTTCTATTTCACTTATATTTAAGTCATCAAAATATTGCTTCATTAAAGTTTTCTGCTGTCTAGAACTTTTATCATAAATGTTAAAAAAGTCCCTATCTTATTTCCTGTCCCTAAATAAAAAATGACAAACTTCAAAAGGCTCAAATTTTATCTGAAGTTGAAATATTAAAGTTCAGATTTACCTTGTAGAAAGATCTTTGGGGAAAATTATTTATTCTTCAAGGAAACTGAAGAATATTTGAATAGTTACCTTTGGCTATTTTTCAAGACATCATGCTGGCCGGGACACCTCCTTTACTAGCTTGAAAGATGATCTGTGGTGCCCACGGGGCTCTGCCATGTTGTGTCTGCTTCGCACAGGTGATCAGTGGCTCCCTCTGCTGTGGCACTAGCACAACAGGACTCTGACTAAGAACAGAGAGAACATGCAGGAGCGGAATCCTGTGGAGTTCCTATAAAAGGATTGCAAGAAGTCCCTGCAGACCTTCTGTCAGTTTTCCCCTGGCCAGCACACCCAGGACTGAAAGAAATTACACAAAGTACTGTGCCGAAGGGTCAGTACATCTAGGAGAAGCAAAAACACAGAGATGCAGGTGAAGGAAGGAAGTGTAAGGTAACTTAGTACTTCCTTTGCAGCAATCAAAGGTGCTTTCATCCTAAACCCTCCCTCTCATTTCGTCCTCTAACTTCCCTCCTTTCCACGTACCTGCTCTACAAGTCCTTTAACTAATCCTCTTTCACTAATCTTGATCTTAACATAGAAAAGGTTTTGTATTCATTATACCTCAAGTCCTGCCTGAACCTTGAAAACACCATTCTCTCAGGCAGACAGATGCTAATCCAAGTTCTCTATTCATGGAAAACCTATTTTGTAACTAACAATGAAACCGGTCCTTTCAATAGTGGAAAGAACACTGCAACTGCTGTCTGGCTATTTAAATTAACCTGCTGGTAAGTCTTGAATGATTTGGAGAATTATTCAAAGGATCTGGTGATAGGATCTTACTGGAGGTAGTCAAGTTAAGATGAGGTCATTAGGATGGCCCCTAGTCAATATGATTGTTTTTCCAGAGACACACACACAGAGTGGCTGCCCTGGGAGGATGAAGCTGAGATCAGAGTGAAGCAGAAGAAGCCAGAGAACATCAGTGGTTGCCAGCAAATCTCCATGAGCTAGCAGAGGCACAGAGCAGATGCCCTCACTGCCCTCAGAAGGAGCCAGCCTTGATGATACCTTGATCACAGATAATGGCCTTAAGAATGGAGAGACAGCGAATTTCTGTTATTTAAACTGTTCCATTTGTGATTCTTTGTTATGGCAGTGCTAGCACACTAACACACCTGCTGTTACCGTTTCAATTCAGAATGTCCTCCAGAGGAATGCGCTGAGGCACAGGGCTTTGGGAAATGATTGGATTATGAGAGCCTGTCAATGACTTGCTGCTAGGAAGCAGAGCCTGGTTGGAGGAAGATCACTGGGGTCATGACCTGAAAGGGTATATTCACTTCCCTGTCTTCTCTCTTTCCTCGCTGTTTTCTGACAACCAAGATGTGAGCAGCTTTCCTCTACAAGACTTTTCTATCATCCATGCTCTTCCTGCCCTAGAGCCAGGCAATGGACTGACTCTTCTAAAACCCATGAGCCATGAGCCAACTCTCTTCCTTTCAGTTACGGGCGTCAATCATTTTGTCCTAGCAGTGGGAAAGTGACTAGGACACCTGCCAAGGAGAACATTTGTTTTCTTCAAAGGTAGTAGAGTGCAATCTCAGTTCAATGCATTAGCTGGGTGCTGCCAACAAGTCCTTTCCTGTCTGGATCTGGAAATGCAGAGTAGTAGCAGGACCTGTGCCAGATACAGGAGGCTCTTTTCTACCACCAGGCATTGCCCCTCTCAAGCTCTTCCAGACAGCAGGGGACAAGTAGACATCCATGTCCCCTCAGCCTTCTCCTCTCAGTGGAAGGAGTATTTACTAAACTCTGGGGAAATCTTTCTTTCATGGTTCTAGCCATGAAATTCTGTCTGCATCTGAGATTCTCCTTGAACACTGGGGTAGTGCTTTAGGGCAGGAAATGGTCATGGAGGTTTATTCTGTTTACCTCTTGAGAACAAGCTTCCCACAGCACTGAGCCCAAACTTTGCTGGAATTTGAACACTGGAAGTGAAAAGGTAAGACAGTGAAGAAAAAATGGTTTCAATATTAAAATATTATACCACAAGTTGATGGATTACCAAAAAAGAAATAGAATGTCCCAGTGCTACTAGAAGTGCTTTAGAATTTCAGCCATGTAAGCATGAAATCCAGAAATGAATCACGTAAGACTATGGTTTACAAAGGTTGTCCTTAAGAACTAGCTTCATCTGAAACAGTCATTTCCATGCCATGGAGGCAGAAAGCAAAGAACGATGTCTTCTAAGGAAGGAAAGGAATGATGTCACTCAACAGCCACCATTTCCTGTTCAACTTTTCCACTAGGTTCCTACTGGGACACTACAATGTTACCCCAGACTTCCGGAGCATGGCATCCCACCCCGCACTCACAGGTTACACTGCTTTACAGGTGCTATGGTGAGGAATTGACATCATGAGGTAAAAACTGGGAAGAGAAGAAGCCTTCTTACTATTCTCCTTTCCTTTCCCTTCCAAATCACATGCCTTGGCACCCTCTCCTCCACCCTCTTGCCTTCCTTTCTTTATTTTCTCATCTCTGGCTCTTATCACTCATTTTCTTGCTTCCATTTCAGCTGTGTGTTTTAGTCTTTTTCATCTGCTCCTATGAGACATGATCAACATATAAAGTGAATTAATTTCTTTAAACATTTACAATAAAAGACATTACCATTACAGAGTGTAATTGAAAACTACAATGAATGCTGTTGCCAAGGGCCACCCCTAAAAGGCAGACTTATAAAAATGTTAGTGTTCTTATCCACTTCGTTCACCAGATTTGGCACTATGAACAGTGTCCTAGTTACTTTTCTCATTGCTGAGACAAAATACCCAACACTCAAAGTTAAGGGAGGAAAGTTTATTTAGCTCAGTTTGTAGAGTTTTCAGTTCATAGTTGGCTGGCTCCAAGGCAGGGTGGCATGGCAAAGAGGCTTCATGGAGTAGGCAGGCAGAAGGCAGAAACACAAGCAGCAAGAGACAAGCAATGACCCTCCCCTGGTCCCTTGTATTTTATCCAGGCTGTCCACCCTTGAGGCAAAAGCACTCACACTCAGGGTGAGGTAGCCTTAATCCTAGTGTCACCTCCTTGATTCCAGCAGCACAAATCCTAGATCCAGCCACCTCCAAAAAGCCTCACTTACGATCACATGCATCTTTGGGGTGGGGGTGGGGACATCTAGATACAAGCCATGACAAAAGGTAAATGTTTTGAATCAACTCTGGACATTGAGGCAGCCATGGTAGTACAACTAAAGACCCTCACAGCAGAGGACTCCAGAGCTACTTCAGAAAGTGGCAAGGATGATGGGATAAGTGTGCTCAAAGTGAGGATGTGTTTCGTGGGGATTAATGGCCGTGTGTTTTTTCCTCCTGTAATAAACTTTCTGAAAATTTAAATCTCATATATTTTTCACAAAAGCTGGTTATAAAGGAATCTCTCAGGCAAAATGGAACTACCTCCTACATGCAAAGTACTTTGCTGAGGTCCTAAAACTGTATGAACTGTCAAAAGCGTATAAAAGCAGCTGCAACACATGTGCAACAAGCCAGGCACCCAAGTGCCTGCCTGTAATCTCAGACCTCTGTGAGGCTGAGGCTGAGGATCATGCATCCTAGCCCAACTTGTGTAATTTAGTAACTTAGCAGGACCCTATCATTAAAAAAACATTTTTTTAAGGCTGGGCATGTAGCTCAGTGCCAAGGTTCAACCCCCAGTAAGGATGGGACTATAGAACATAAGGAGAGTTGTATCTCTTTAAGGGCTGTACAAAGAAATCTCAGTATTTTTAAAGAAATATAATAAAGCAGAATATGTGTATGATCACTGAGAAAAATCTCCCATCACCGTATCCAAGGATACATCTGCTCCCTCTTACCCAGGTTGTTTCTCCTACTCTCACCTGTGTCTCTCACCATAGAACAGTGGCTATGCAAATGGGCTTGCCAGATATTCTCTGTCCCCAGTCAAGAATCTCTGAATCTGAGTCTATATTTAAGCACCTCTTCCAATTTTGACTGTGGGTCAGATTTGGAAACTACTGCTAAAAAGCTATCCTGAGAAAACACTAACCATATTACTTTCTGTGTCATGAAAAATTTCTAGCACTTTTTAGCCACTTAACACCCATGACATTCATTCAAGCTATAGAAGGACATCCTGTGAGTCAAACAGGTAGTGGCATATCTTTGCCCCAAAGGCAGCAAGGGCCTCAACATACAAGCCTGACTGTCGAGCTCCTTTCTGGCATGGTATACCAGCTGTGTCTGCAGCTTGAGTGGCACAGGCAGGAAGAAGCCCATGGCACAAATATTTCCCAGTGCTTGGTTGTTAATCGCAATAAAGATAAATGAAGACAATAAAGATAAAACTAGTGGGCAAGAGAGAAATGGAAAACCCACACGTTCTGTTTATTTAGCATGGAACACAATTTGCACTGGAATTTGCATTCTTAGATCTCCCTATCTCTAATTTCCCCACTGGCATCTCCAGCCAGCTGCCAAGATGCCTCTAAATGTGAACTTGAGCCAGCACAAGTGTTTCATGTGGCTTTATTTTCAACCAGAGCTGTCTGGGCCATCTCCCAGGGTGACTAAAAGAACACACACTTTCTGGACTCCAGCCCTAAGTCAGATTTACAGGGGCGGCCCAGGGCAAAATGAATCATTCTGCATCCAGCATAAGTGTGAATAACTCACCAGTAGATGAAACATAAGTGTACTCATGGGTCCAAGTTACAGCTGAAAACTTATTATAAAATCATATCCTGCTGATATTTGGAACAATTACAGCAAAGATAGCCATGGCTTCAAAATATTGAAAGAACAATCTCTGTAATTTTTATCATTTGTATTTACTTATTAGTACATGTTTGCAGTACATAATGTTAGATTCCTTGTGGGGAGTTGGGACGTGTATACAACACATCTTAATGCCTTTCTCATCCTGTTTCCCCGTACCCCCTTCCCACTGCCTCTATCCCTTGATCCTCTCTCCACAGTGAATATGCCCTTGAGGTGGAGGCCATTGCACTGAACCACCCACCCTATGGGAAACAGAATGGTCTTGGTAACTCAAACTGACTGACATAGTGCTACACTCATTGGAAGCAGCCAGGAAAGCAAAGTTACTTCCTTCGGTGAGGAGCTTACCTCAGGCAGAGGGTGTAGTGATCACAGAAGCACTCTGAGTGTTTTGTGAGTTTCACAAAGTGAACTAGATGCCAGCTTACAGACCATTTGAAGAATCTGCATGCAAAAGACTAAAGACTAAATATGTTGCATCTCATATAAACCCAAAATATGAAAAATTTAAAGGGCAAAATAATAGGAAACAGGGAGAAAGATACCCAAACCATAGTGTGGAAGATGGGCCCTCTGCTTCTAAAATCTCTACTTTCTAATTTTTTCTCAGATATCTATGGACTGAGTTTCAACCTAGTCCTTTTTTTTTTGTTGTTTTATTTGTTTTGACTATTCAGGGTCTCACTCTATAGTCCAGACTGGACTCGAACTGACAGTGATCCTCTTGCCTCAGCATCCTGCGTCCTGGGATTACAAGTGTGCACCACCACACCTGGCCGTATTCTTATGTGCTGTACCAGGAACTCCTTTTGCAGAACTGCCAAATATTTCACCAGGAGACCCAGCTGCTTACCCTCTACTGTGTCTGTCTCCTTTCTCTTCTCTGCTTTCTGCTCATTTTCACTTGCTTCCTCTACAGAAGAGAAAATTCTTCCCCGTGCTCTAGGCAGAGTGATTTACTGCTTTTCTTCAGCTGCTCTGGAACATATGACATCTGCTTCTTGAGGTCTCATTTCTGACCCCCAGCAGCTCATCAAGATACTGTTTCAAAAACAGACCGTTTCCTCCCCAGAATTAAGCACAAGTAAGGTGACAAAATGTTGCTCCCTATTGAGTTATATTCTTTTTTTTCTTTTTGAGACAGAGCCTCATCATGCAGTTTAGGCTGGCCTTGAACTCACTTTGTAGCGTAGGCTGGCCTTGAACTCACTTTGTAGCGTAGGCTGGCCTTGAACTCACTTTGTAGCGTAGGCTGGCCTTGAACTTGCAATTATTCCCCTGCCTCAGCTTTCCGAGTGCTGAGATCACAGGCCTGTGCCACCACGCCCCACCTTGACTGACAGTCTTAAACTGAGAATTCCTCTGCCATCCTGAAGAATGGACTCAGGAGAGACATTTGCTCCAATTATAGTGATTTCTCTTGCCCTGTGAGAGATATTGAAACTCTGCAAATGAGGAAGCAAAGATCAGAAAGGTGCAGGATTCACCACAGAGATGGAGCTAAGAGCAACAGAATCCAAAGTTCAATAAGCTTTGGCGGCCTGGACCAGGAGGATGAAGGAATCTCTGGAGAAGAATGGACACATTAAAAAGTAATCTGGGGCATACAACTGACAGAATATTGGATTGTGTCATGTACAAAAAATGAAAAAAGAATGGAAACTTTAGAATGCTTCTGTTTTTATACTGAACAAGTGGAGAGGTGAAAGTACTATTTACTAAGATGGGGAAAGTGGCATAATTTTGAGGTGAAAGTGCAATATGCTAGATTTGGACACATCATGTTGGAGATGTTCATAAGATATCCAAGGCTTTCAGTAAACAGTTATAACTAAAAACAACCTAAGGCCGAAAGAAACGTAAGGATAAAGACCTGAGGCTCGTCAGAACACCAACACGGATTGGGGATACAGTACGGTGGCAGATAGCTTTGCCTACCATGTGTGAGGCCCTGGGTTCAATTCTCAACACCATACTTTTTAAAAATTTTTTAAAAGCACAGTAAGATCTATAGCAAAGAAAATAGGAATAATCCCCTAAGAACTGTGATTGAGAACCAAGAAGAGAAGATCACCAAGGACTGCAGTCTAGAAAATTCCCTCATTTTGAGGGTTAGAAACAGAGAAAGACAGCAAAAGAAGTGAAAAACAAGTAATGGAAAGATAGGTATAAAATAAAGAGTAATTACTATAGTTCCAACCACCTTTACTGCATCACATACCATTCTAACTATGATTTTAAAAATAAGCATTTTATTATGCTTATGCATTCTGTAGGTCTAGGCTTCAGCAAAAGCACAGCAGGGCCACCTTATCTTATGTCTCTGTCATATGTCTTGGGCCCTTTCTCCGTTTCTTGGACACTCTATCTGACACAGACAATCCAAAGGAGGAGAGGTTTAGCATGGCTCACACAGTTCATAGAGTTTTCTGTCCACATGGTCAGCTGGCTCCAAGGCAGGATAACCTGGAAGAGAGGCATGGTAGAAGGGAACTGCTCACAGCACGGCATGGCAGGCAGGAAGCAGAGAGAGTGGAGGAAGGAGCTATGAAAAGAGATACGACCCTCCCAGGCACACTCACAGTGACCACCTCTTCGACAAGGGCCTACCTTCTAACAGCACATCAGTTATAAGGCCCCTGCAAGGTCCTTCTATGACAATATGAAGGTTTAGGGAGACAGAAATGAACCATCAGTCTCTATGCCAAATGTCTCAACTAACAAGCGAGTGCATCACCTTTTGTGACTGCCACAGGACAGCAGGCGGCCTTCTTTTGCTACATTCTAGTACTACAAACATCTTCTCAGCATGCGCAAACTTAAGGGGTGGAGAAATAGACTATCTTGTTTCCCACTGTGCAAGACAGTGTGGTAGGAAACATAACATTGCAATCATCTTTGGAAAACTACAATCTTTCCCCCATCGACTATGTAAAGTCTGCAGAAAATAAGGTGAAGACCGTAATTGCCCAAATGAAAGCCAGGTGTGTTGGTGCAAACCTGTAATATCAGCATTCTTGGAGCCAGAAGCAGGAGGACCACAAGTTTGAGTCAAGTCTGAACAACTTAGTCACTTACTGAGACCCAAAATAAAAAAATTAAAAAGGGCTGACGATATAACTCAGTGTGACAGCCCTAGGTTTAATCCCCAATACCACAAAAAATTAAATAAAATACTCAAATGATTTTGCAATAGAGATGGGCGATGACTTTATAAGAATCTTTCCTGACTTCCTAAATGAGATTACTCTTACCTTCTTTTATAACATGTGTATAGATCTTTCCCCAAAGCCTCCTGCAGTCACAGGGATACTTTTCAGAGGTGGCTGGATCTACAGTGTGTGGTGCTGAGATCAAGGCTGTGGGGTTGCTAAATCAGTGCACTGACGGATTTGGCATAGTTCTGGCTGGGAGTAAGGATTGGTGAGCTAGTACACTCATCCTCTGAGTAGGCTGCATTAAAATAATAGGGGACAAAAAGAGGGCTAATGTTCCCATACATGCCTGCTTGCCATGGACTACTTTCCTCTGTGATGCCCTCTGCCATGCCACGCTGCCTTGGGGCGAGCCGGCTACAGACTGAAACCTCTACACACTGTGAGCCACATAAACCTTTGCTCCTTTAACTTTGGATGCCAGGTGTTTTGTCTCAGCAACAAAAAATGTAACTAAGGCACCTTTCTTAGTTTCTTATTTAATCACCTTTCACAATTTAATGCAATTTTTGATAAGCTGGAGGCTATTTGTAAGGAACTGATAATTTTAATACTTTTAATATTATTCATTACTGGGGATATGTCTCAGTAGCACAGCGCCTGCCTGGCAAACATGTGGTCCTGAGTTCAATTCCAAGTTCAAAAAAAAAAAAAACTTTTACTTCTAGGACTCAATACAGTGCCTAACACATAGTACAAGCTCAAGAGATCATTGTGAAATAGATTATTCTCAATTTTTCTTACCTGTCTTCCAGTCCCATAAATTTCAGCTAATTATCAGACAACTCTGGCAAGACTTACAGTGACCTCATAAACTCAAACAAGCTACAGGCCATATTCTTCATTCCATGAAGAATCTGCTGATATTAGGTTCATCTGAGCACAGCAGAGGACAGTCAGTAATAACAGCAAAGAAAACACTAATTTTGTACCATGTGGAGGAAGTCCAGGGATGGTGGGTGCTTTACAACCACACTGAGGATCAAGATGTCATTATTTCTCTGTTCTACAACTTTACAGAACTTTGCTTCACAGCTTAAAGTCACTTAACAGCCTAAAATGGATAAATATATTCCATTTTACTAAGCAGGGGGAGAAAGAGTCAAATCAATTTAAATAATCTTTTCTAAAGTATCACAGAGTTTTTCCACTTAGAATTCTTTGACCTAAACTTAGTCAGTAGCCATTTTTCTTTCTGCAGTGGAGATGAGATCTATGTTCATTTTGGACAAAAAAAGCACCCCACTAAAAGTTAGTGCAATGTAACTAAGAACAATCAATAAAATGGATACTTCTATATTTTTGGATTTTCTTTATTGTAAGAGTTAAGCTTCATTGCCAACTTGATTGGCATGGGATTATTAAAATACAGTTCTGGGTTAGGTCAGGGTTAGGTGTGATCTTGGGTACTGTATGTCATCCCTAGTCCCCTTCTTTCCGGAACATTCCTTTGCTCTGCTTCCCAGCCACCATGAACTAAGCAGCTTTGCTCTACCAAGCCCCTCCACCATCATGGTCCTGTCCTGGAGCCAGCAGACCATGTACTGAATTCCCTCAAACTGTGAGCTAAATTAATCTTGCTGCCTTAAAATTGTGAAGGCCAGGGATCGTGTTTCACCATGGCAGTTCACTGCGTCAACTTGAGCAAGAAATGCCCAGCTAAATTGGCTTAGCATCGTTCTGGGTGTTGTTCAACAGATTTACTGAAAATAGAAGACCCAACCTGAATGTGAGCAGCATCAAAAATAAGCTTGTTGGCTGAATGGAATAAAAGGGAAAGAAAAAAAAACTACTTCTGTTGCTTCAGAGGAGCACCAGCCCTCACCTTCACCTTGGATGTCATCTTCTGCCTTCCAGCACAGACCTTTCGACCTCCTGATACAGACTTGTATGGGGCTCCGGGTATTGGACCTTCAAATGGATCTTTCGTATCTCCAGCACACAGACAGCCCTTTTGCAGTCTTCCACGCCCAACTCTGCTGGTGGCCATGGTAAGCTTACCTTGTAAATTCTTATATATTTGTATATTTTCAGTTAAATCTGTTTCTCTACTAAGCACTTACTGATACAGCCACTGACAGGAAAACTGTCTACACACTTATCCAACATTCTACTTCTCTTTATACTATCAAATTTTTCATTTTTGGATTCCATTCTATCTGTATTCACACTTTAGAAAAATAATGGAGGAAAATTAATTGGAAATGAAATAAAATGGAGCCGCAGAGACCAGTAAGTTACAAAGCTATTGCAGAAATCCAAGAGAGAGAGACTATAAAGCTGTGAAGGAAGCGTTGAAGGATTAAATAGGAAAGAATGTAGAAAACAATAAAAGAAACAAAGATTAACAAAACTGCAGAGAATCTAAATGATGTAAGACTGCAGAAAGAATACATAATGCCTACTACACAAAACACAGTGGCACTAGAAGGAAGCCCATTAGTAAAATGCATTTTTCAGGAATAAGCAAGCAAAGAAACTTTTGAAAACAAGTTGGCATTTATTATGTTGCCTTCAAAAATACTTGGGTGTATTCCATGTCTCCTGGCACCAGGTTTGTTCCATTTACAAAGGTAATCATTCTGAATAGATTACAGTAGCTCTGAATTAGAAGAGTGTGAGATGGCATGTTTTAGTGTATCATGATATGTATGTATAAAATGTTCTTATTCAGTAATATACTCAAGGACAATTTTTAATTTACCTCTAAAGTTTTGCATGAAACAAATTACACTTTTAATCAGATAAAAACAAAATGTGGAAAAGCGGAGATAAGTAGCAATATTATGGTGGAAAAAATACAAGGTCCTCTGACTTTCTTTGGTGTCAGCTTCTCAAATTTAGAGTGAATTCACTTCATATGAAAGAGTGGAAATGCTTTGTAATATGAGATTTTTGTTCCCATGGAATCAAAGGATCTTTTCAATTGAGAACACCTATTCCATATTTTCTAAGTCAATTTTCCATCACATGACAAAGTATCTGAAAAAACCAATTTAAAAGAGGAAAGATTTATTTTAACACACAGTTTTAGAGGTTTCAGTCCATGGTCACTTGGCCATATTGCTCCTTGATCCATGGTTTGCTTCTGGGCCTACAATGAGGTAGAGAGATCCTTTGGTGGGTCAAGGCAGCTCACTGGCAAACAGGAAGCAAAGAAAAATAAAGGATGAGGCTAAGGACAAGATGCAGCCTTCCAGGGCAGGTCTCCAGTGACCTACATTCTCTAACTAGGCCCACCTCCTAATATTTCTGCCACCTCCCAATAATAACATCAAATCAATCCACTGATGAAGTTAGAGGCATGACGATCTAATCACCTTCCAGAATCCCCAGCTGTGAACATTGCTGCATTTTGGAGCAAGCTTTCAACACATGAACTGTTGGGGAAGATTTTGTATCCAATGATAACATCTATTAACTAATGTAAAGAGAAAAACCAATATGTTCTTGTTTAAACATCTTAAGGTAGACCATAATTGAAATCAAAGCAAGTACTTTAGCTTGTTTGTGATGTTATAACAAAATACCTGAGACTGGGTAATTTATAAGGAACATAGATGCGATGGTTGATTGATTGTGTCAACTTGAGAAGCTTAGAAGCTTAACTAAGTCTGCTCAGCAATTCTGTACCCTAGGGTGTAGAGGACATACCATAAAGCGGCTCATCTGCCTGGATGATATAAAGGGGAAATTAGGAGGACTAGACTTGCTTCTGTTCTTCCAAGGATTTCCAGTCTTCACCTTCAGCTTAGACATCTAAGCTTTTAGCACAGACTCTTCAGTTCCTGTCTTGGATCTTTCAGCCTTCTGGTGTAGACTCTTCAGCTCTCCATGGTAGGCTCTTCAGACTTCTATCACAGACCCATCAGCCTTCTGATATCAACTTTCATGGGACATTATAGTGAGCTCCAGGCCTTAGACTGAACCTGTCAGCCTCCAGTGTGCAGACACCCTCTGCACGCTTCCTCATCCAACTCTGTCGCTGACTGTGGTAAGCCAATCTTGTAATTTCTCATCCATTTTCATATCTTGTGTTATATCTGTCTCTGTAATAAAACACTAAGACAGATTTTGGTACTGGGAGTGGGGCTATTGCTGTGACATTGCCTGGCCATATGGCTTAAGAGCCTTGGGAATCAGTTTAGAAAGGTTTTGAGAGACTGGCCAAAGAGAAAGCCCCTGTATCATATAAACTATATGGGAAACTCTGGTCAGAGCCTCAAAACCAGAGTACTGATAGAAATGCTGCCAGTTAGGATGAAGTTCAGGAGGCTTCTTATTGAGAAGGACTGCATTGGCTGTGGGATCCTAGCTTTCCTGATATGAACTTGGCTGCTATCATCAGAAGAGCTTGGGAGCTTGGGTCCTCACTGTCACTGAGGATGGCTGTGGTTCTCTTCAGGGGAGCTGTGGTCCTTACCTTGAGCATGGATCACTTCCTAGCTCCACTGCAGATCCCTCAGCCTGCTGGCATAAATCTTTCATGCTACTAGCATAGACTTTCTAGCTTCCATCAGTGACCTTTAGACCTTCCCAGTGTAGATCCTTGGTACACACTTGCTGAGACGTTGCTGGGCTCTAGGCCTCTAGCTGGACACTGTACACATTTGCTGGGCTCTGGGCCTCCAAGTAGATTCATGGAGGACATTGCCACAGGTTATAGGTCTTCAGCTGGATTCTCTGGGTCTCTAAAGTGTGGACAGGTTTCTGGCACTCTTCTGCAGTTGAGTCTTTGGGTGAATATTATAAAATAATCCTATGAATTATGTGTCCTGTATTAAAGCTATTCCCCTGTAAACCCTGACTACAATAATAGGTTTATTTTTAAAGCCCCAGAAGCAGAAATTCAGAGATTGGTGGGGTCACATCTGCTGAGGGCCTCCTGACTGCCTCATACCATCATAATAGAGCAAAGAGAAGGTAAGAAAGAGGAAGAGAGATCCAGACTCTCTTCTGTAAGAAACCCATTCTTGTGATAACTCATTCTCATAATCACAGCATTAACCCATTTATGGGGCCAGGACCTCATGACCTAAACAACTCTTACTAAGCCCAGCCTTCCAACATTGTTGGCTTGGGGATTACATTTATGGTATGCAGACTTTAGGGACAAATTCAAACCATAGCACCAAGATATACCCAACACTAGCCTCCAATTCAACTGACACATTCAAGGAATATTGCAGTATCTAACTGAAAGTTCACCTTTGCCATAATTTCCAAATCAGTTAATTCTTTCACTTATTCATCCAACTGATATTTATTTGGTGCCTACTGTTTCAAGCACTATTGAAAGAACTGAGTCTACAGTATGACTGAAGCTGACATTTCCTCCTGGTAAACCCTTCTATGCACTTCTAAACTCCCCTATAGTTCATGAGGCCATAAAATCTTCTATGTTCTATTTCATTTTCTAAATACAGAAGATTCCAAGCATCTAGAGTACAGAGTAACAGGAAGAAAGGAGTAAAAGAACAGTATGATCCTCTGCCAAATGAATGTGAGGAATAAAATCAGGGCTCCCACTTTCTGCCAACAGCAGACTATCAGTTTTATGCAAAATAAACTTGCATTGTTTTTAATGTCACTGATATTGAACTGGCATTTGGGAGCTACTTGTTCATATGCTCTGCCTATACAGACCTTGAGGCCGCAGATACTTCACATATTCCCAGAAGAGGCAGGCCAGCCTGACTTCCACTCAGTTATAATAAAGAAATTTATAGAGCTGACAAGAGGTACATAAAGCTACACAGATAAGCCTCATCAAATCCATGGAAAAGCCATGGTTTTCACTCTAAGTGAGGAAGCGTTGCAAGTTTTGAGGAGAGTGACATGATCTAATCTAGGTTTTAAAGAGTAGTTTTCTCTGCCATGCTGAAAACATCCTGCAGAAGGACAAAGAAAATTGAGAAGCTATTGTAATAACTGAGAAATGAAGGTGGTAGTAGGAACAGTGATTATTTACACTCAAATTTTGGATATATTTTTAAAGGGGAACCAAGATTGCTAACGAGTCATTATTATTATGTTTAATCTCAAGTATCCAACTGGAGATATACAAATTTAGATTAATTAGTTGTTCCAAGGAAAACATCAAGGCTGAAATTATGAATTTTGGGATTGGCAGTATACTGACAATATTGAAAACTATGCAATTAGATAAAACCACATGGAGATAAAAATGAAGAATAAAAGAATCCCAGGACTAAACCTTGGGCACACCAATGTGAAGCAGCTGAGAAATCAAAAGGAGCCAACAGAGAAAAGACCTGGGAAAAGTGCAAATGGGTAAGAAAATAAGAGTGGACTAGGTCTATGAAGCCATGTGAAGAAAGCATTTCACAGAGGAGAAAATTATCACCAATGTCAATGTTTCCTCAGACACAAAAAGTGTGGGGAACTGTGATCACTTACTTGACAGTATAGATCATTGGTCAGTTTCAGTGGTAGAGCTAAAGCCTTTAAAGAATGAATTTTAAAAAAGAATAGAAGTGGTAAAGTTGAAGGCAGAGAATGCAGCCTGCTTCTGAAGAATCTTAGCAGGAATCCTTGCTAGCATTAGCATTATCACTTTTTGTTTCTTGAGTGCAGTTTTATCTTGGTTGGGAAATTTCTACTTTAAGTTACCCAATTTTGTACAATTCCAGCCAGGACATTCATTGTGGACTATGTGTGTACTGAACAGATACTCAGTAACTGAGCACACACAGACTTAGAAAGAACTGGCGTGTCTGGTCGCTGATCATAGCATTAAGATGTATTATTTGCTTAGTGATCTGTGGACCTCAGAACTGACAGCCAAGTCTCTACGTTATTCAAATACAGTCAACCTTCCTACCCACAATTTCTGCCTCTGCGGATCAAAAATATTTGCAAAAAAGGTGTCTGTTTTGAACATATACAGATGTTTTCTTCTATATAATATAGTATAACAACTACTTATATAGCACTTACATTACATTTGGTAATATAAGTAATCTATGGATGATTTTTACATAGCATTTATATCATGTTAGGTATTATAAATGACCTATGGATGATTTAAAGTGTATGGGAGGATATATATAGGTTATATCCAAACATATATTATAGAAGAAAACTGAACATCTGTGAATTTTGATGTCTCTAAGGGCTCTGGAATCCATCTCCCACAGGTCCTGAAAGGTTATAATACTCAGTGAATGCAGCATGGTAAATGAAAATTGGACTGTGTTCGGTGAGACCGGTCAGTGGCATTTCACTGGTAACTATAATTCATGTGTATTTAAAATGTGCAAAGCAAAGAATGCCTCACTGCTCTGAAGAATTTCCGGAACTGTGAGTAGTAATTAAAAGAGACATTTACAGCCTAGAAATAAGTAAATGTTGAAAAATTACAGCCTAGAGCCAAGGATATAGCTCAGCAGTGCAGTGCCTGCCTGGTGAGTGCAAGGTCCTGAGTTTGATTCCCAGTACCAAAACAATAAATAAATAAATAAAATGAAAACTTACAGCCTGTTTGAAGCTGGAAATTATCCTGAACAGAGGAATAAGGGGATAGAAAGAGGAGATATTTAGAGAAGGAGCATCCTTTTGTGAGCAAAAGGGAGTGGAACCCGGTGCCTCCGTGAAAGATTGGCTCTAGACAGAAGCACAAATAGTTCCCTCATGTCGTCAGGCATGCCAAGGACCCTAGCATGGGGACTAGCAGATTTCTGGTCGGAAAACAAGTTACCTCTTGATTGCTACTATTTTCTCAGTAAAATAGAAAGTTGAGTCTTTAAAAGAGAATAAAGGAAATAGGAAAAAGTAGTAAAAGCTTGAGTGAAAACAAAGCAGGGCAAAACATTTGTCTTAGGAGAGGAAGAGAAAATTTGTACAGGAACCAGATTTCTGAACCCCTGAAAGAGCCACACAAGATTTCTGATTGAAGAGAGGCCTGTCAGCTTGTTTTCTCCAACCTCCTCATTCCATCTGAATCGTACACAGCTCAGAAGCAAACCCAGTCTCCTCCTCCCCATTTGCAACCAGGCCCTCTCCATCCAGAGATTCACCTCAGGAGAGTCTGTACTTAGGGAAAACAAATGGGGTCCTGGGCTGAATCTGTGACCCGGACCCCAGGGTACGTGTGGTTTGAGAACACCTCTGCTACCCCCATTTGGTGAGTAATATTCCAATAAATGGAAAATATGACCCAAGAAAATACATCAAAGTTGTAACAATAAATAACAAATATGTTATCAACCTGTCATGCTCTAGTTATATCAGAAAATAAATGTTCCCTAGAGAATTTTGAAGCAAACTGCCATACAAATCAAATAGCAATTTCTGTGTCCTTTCACCAAAAGTTCTATGGCTTTCTGGCTTCCTTCCCCAGACTGTGACTTTCCTGTGGATTCATACATTCATTCAGAGCAATTGAATGGAATATCAGTTAAAGGCAAAAATGAAGAAAAACAAGCCAACTAGAAGAAAATTTAGGTCAGACTAATCCAAAGAACAGACCCCATGACACAATTCTCTAAGCAGCCTTATCTCTGTTTCCTGTAACAATCATCACAAAAAGATTAAAAATGTAGTGAAGAGTTCGATACATTAAAAAAGCAGCCACCTTATACATTTCTGAGAATATGACAGCGTTTAAGTAATAGAATAAACCTGACTTCAATTCCCAGTACCAAAAAATATAAAAAACATCATGGTAGTCAGGAGAGCACACATAAAGACATGAGCAAGCGAGGACTTTCAGAACTGCTTCAGAAAGCAGCGAGAGCAATGGGGTAAGTGTGTTCCAAGCAAGGGGTCTATGCTGAGGGGTATTAATAGCAATGCATCTTTTATCATAATGAACTTTTAAAATTTAAACAGTCACTGTATTTTGTATCAAACCTCTTAAGGAGGGGGTACCAGATGATATCTAGTCTTGCTAGATCTAAAATGTGTAAGTTGAAGAAAAGTTGTCACTTCTGATCTCAAAATACAAGTTTTATCTTTCAGCTGCCACAAAACAATTCCCTTCCCTTACCTGAACTACACAAAGGCAAGCCCTTAAGTACCAAGTGGAACTGACTAATGCATGTAAAGAAGAAACCTAAGCAACAGGACTGAAGGCTGTACTGTCTTATTAGTAAATAGAATAGAATAGTTTCAATGGGTTACTCCTCGTTACTGGATCTCTTCTCATCTCCCCTATATTAGTCCAAAATTAATATAAACTATGTCACTGCCAAACAAGCCACTATTTAAAATGTATGTCATAATGAATATCTGTATGACCTTTTAAACTATCATTCAGTTTTATTTCCAGGAGTCACTTTCTAACAATAAATTTCCCTTTTATTATGCAGTGATATTAAAGAGGGACTGTGTGCCTAAAATTTGGCTTCACAACAAACCAGGTATATTGAGTCTTTTTCATCAAGGCAGTCTCCTTGCACAGTGGCTGCAGCCCCTGCCCTTTCCATCGGCGTCTCAGCCCTGGAGCTCTGCGATATTTCCCAAACAGTGAGCCTGCCTCCCACCTTCTCTAAATTTTTAGTTTATTAGTATATGTTTACAGTACACAGTGCTTACATTCATGTGGGGAGTTGGTCCATGCACATAACACATCTGGATTCTACTTTTAAACCCCTTCTTTCCCCCTTCCCTCCACCTCTTGGTCTCTTTTTTTTTTTTTTTTTTTTTTTTTTTTTTTTTTTTTTTTGCAAAAGATCTACTTCCCTATTTTCTATTATGTTTTATTTTACCCTTTAATTTACTTACGTTTTGGACCTTTTGTTGAGACAGCATCTCACTATGCAGTTCAGGCTGAGTGTCAACTCACTATGTAGGTGAGGCTGGCCTTGAACTCACAGGGATCTTCGTGCTTCAGCCTCCCAGGTGCTGAGATTATAGGTGTGAACCACCACACTTGGTTTGGATTTCTCAGAAAGAGAAATCATGTGAAGTTTAAACTTGTGTGTCTGATTTGTTTCACTTAAATTATTATCTCAAAGTGCATTCATTTTCCTACAAATGATTCACTTAATTTTATCCTTCTCTATGGCAGAGCAGAACCCCACTCTGCGTAAATTCCTCTAGCTATTCTTCTGTTGATGGAGATACATAGGCTGCTTCCAACATTTGGCTTTTATGAATTATGCTGCTGTAATTTCCATGTCTACATGTAACGCAATGTCTTTAACTTTGGGGGGAAGATATTTAGAAGGGAAAGAGCTGAGTCAAATGGAATTTCCATTTTTAGGGTTTTTTATTTTATTAGTACATGTTTGCAGTACGTGAAGTTTACATTCATTTCGGGGAGAAGATGCACGTACATAGCACGGTTTGGTTCTTTTTTAACCCCCTTCCCCTTGACATCCACTTTTCTCTTTTTCTAACTCTTCTTTCCACATTTTCATTTACTGCTATGATTATTACTTTTCGTTCATGTTTATGTTTACATTGCATCTATCATGTGTATTTGGTATATGTAAGTGACGTTCCTCAAATATCTTTTTACTTCTCCTCCCCCTCCAACCCTCCCCTGACACTCACTCTCCTGGAGCCCTTTCCCTCTTCCAACGGTCTATCTTCTTTTTTCCGTCTATCAATCCTTTATTTTCCTTTTCATTTATACTCTGCTCATTTATACTTGCTCAAATGAGAGCTACCGCGTGGTGTTTAAGCTCATGTGTCTGATTTATTTTACTTAACGTTATACTTTCGAGGTGTATTTATTTTCCTATTGTTGTCCCAAATTTATCCTTCTCTATGGCCGAGTAGTATTCCTTGATTTGTAGATACCACATTTTCTTCATCCATTTACCTGTTAAGGAGGACACGGTATTCTTCCAGGATTTCACTGTTATGAATTGTGCTGCTATAAATGTGGGTATGCATCTATCACTGCTATATGATGTTTTCAACTGTTTAAGGAAAATATTTAGGGGGTAATAGCTGGGGCAAATAAAACTTTTAATTTTAGTTATTTGAGAAATTTCCATAATGATTTCTATAATGGTTGCACTAATTTATATTCCCACCAACAGTGTAAAAATGTTCCTTTTTCCCCACAGCCTTGCCAGCATTTGTTATTATTTTATTCTTTTATTTGTTTCTGGTGCAAAACGAAATCTTAATGTTGTTTTAATTTGCATTTCTCTAATGGCTAGAGACGTTGTACATTTTTTCTTATGTTTTTTGGCCACATGTACTTTTTCTGAGGAGTGTCTGTGCATTTTATTGGCTCATTTCTTGATTGGATCTTTTATTTTGGGTGGTCTGATACTTTTGAGTTCCTTAAATTTTAGTCCTCTGACTGAGGAATAGCTGGCAAAAACTTTTTCCCATTCTGCGGGCTGTCTCTATGCCCTACTAATTGTTTCTTTGCTGTGAAGTTTGTTTAATGTAACTTTTGATGTTCCTTCCTGTTATATCTCTCACTATGCACTGAACTGAAATCCAAATGGATCAAAGATCTAAACTTTAAAACAGAAGCAACAAGCTTACTCGAAAATGAAATATGTAAAATAAGGAAATCCTACTAGGTGCAGGCAAAGACTTTCTGAACAGAACTTCAGCTGTCTCCCACCTTCTGATGAGTCCTTTACCCATGTGGTAAGTCCTGTTAAAGCCCTGTGACACAGTGGAACCCTAGATTAGCTTTTATTCCTGTACTATCTCTCAATAGATTGCCAGATAGATAATGATAGATAGATAGATAGATAGATAATAAGTAGATTAGATAAAGATAGATAAGTAGATTAGATAGATATAGATAGATGGATGGATAGATAGATAGATAGATAGATAGACAGATAGATGATATAGATATAGAAGATTAGGAACCATATTCTTCCATGGCTATGGATCCCCAGATCCTACAGTATCCCAACTCAGCATTGACCTTTACTAAGTATTTGAAGACAATGATACCAAGAAGATGATGATGATTTTGGACAGGCTACTATTGCTCCCAGCCAAAAAGTGCCTATATTGTTCCTAAAAAGTACCTACTGTGGGTTCTATAAACACACTCCCTATTTCAAAATGGAAATGCTATGACACTTCCAATTTCCTTTCTGTTTCTGTTTGAAGCAAACATTTAAGTTTTGTATGTGGTTCAAGTTAAAAAACCAAAAGAGCACTCAAACTAAGGTTTATTAGATGATCTATTACCTGCAAATCTCATGTTTTCTATTAATTCTACTTTACCTGCCTTGCAAAGCCACTGAACACTTCAGAAAACAGTATTTACATGAGACTGGGAATAGTGAAAGAGAAATAAAGGATGTGTCATCACATTACTGTCTAAGAATTGCCTCCCCTCCACAAACACACAGCTCCCTAGCGAATTCCATAGCAGAATTTAGCAGTTCTTACCTTTTACAGGTCAGAGAAATATGATTTACATGAAGCACATCCAAAAGCAAATTTAAATAATCTCAGGGATATAAACTATTGATTAAAATCTCCTTGCTCTATCCTCAATAATTGAGCTATTTGTCTGGGCTGCATTTTAATATACCTGAATACTGAAATTCATTTTTTAAGTCCTTCTACTCTTGTCTTAGTGAGATTGTCATAGGAGTCTGTCAAACAAAGAAAGATGGGGAGACAGAGGCAAGGTAACACCTTCTTTATTACCCAGGAATGTTAAGGAAGGACTGCTGTGCAACATTTTTGCTTCCCAATAAATCAGAAATATAGATTTAAATTTTTGAAACGTGTCTTTTGGAACTAGAATTCCAGAACATACAATTTTTATGAAGCATGCCTGAACCTTATTGTGTTTAAATTTTTTTCTATGTGTTTTAAGTCCCAGATTTAGTAAAAAAAAAAAAAAAAAAAAAAGTCACAGGGCATTTAGAAAATTGGTTACGAAAAAAAGATATATATATACTCCCACTTCACTTTATGTTTTACATACCACTATGAATAGTTAAATAAAACCCAAAAGGCTCTAACCCAGTGATGGTAAATCTTTTAGAGCTTTCAGTGATGACAGTCTGCTGCAGCACATGTGCCATAGTTTTGCCGCCACTGATTCTAACTTATCCCAACAGTTCTTTGACAGAAAACATGTTAAAATTCCTCATGAATTTGGGGTCAGCAAGCCTGGATCTCAATTCTGGCTCCGTCTACTAACATTATCACCTTGAGCTATTTCATTAGCTCCTCTGAATTTCAGTCTTCTCAACTCTAAATGAAGGGCAGTGAAGTAGATGAGCTCTTCAGTTAAATCTAATTATAAAGATGTGGCATCATCTTTGTCAGCCCAGGAAGCATGCTTCTGGTATCCAAGGGTCAACCTGATACTCACTTGTAGTTCCTTGGATACATGTATATGTTGGATTCTACCCCAGACCTACTGAGTCAGAAGCTCCTGGAGAGAGGACCAGAGCATTAAGATCTTATGAAAGCTAAGCAAGTGTTCCCAATGTGTTTCCCTAATGAGGAACTACTGCCCTAGGAAAGCAGGGATCAGGAAGGAGCTGGGGTGGGGGTGTTGCTGAGAATTGAGAAGGAGTCTTCTACAAGGGACAGCCCTGGGAGAGGCAGCCCCTGGGACTGAAGGAAGTGTAAGAAATAGCCCACCATAAGGAAAATGGTCAACACAACGGTTCTACAGAGAACAAATCTGAAAAGAAAAGCATGTTAGTTGGTTGGAAAAGATTCCAAACTTCAAGTGTCAGATCTCCATTAAGACTATAGCTCCCTGAAGGTAAAACCATCAGAAGTAAGACCTTACTCCTGAATACCTGTTGGCTGGAAGCAAAAACAAAATGGTGATTTTAAAACTTAACAGAGGATAAAGATGCAACATGAAAGTAAAAGGGAGACTATTAGGGAAGAGAAAGGAAATGAGGGGGAGACAGAAAAAGACAGAGAGGCCATTAGGAGTGGAAATAATCAACGTATGTTACAGGCACGTACTAATATGTAAAAATGGAACCCTTATCCCATATGCATTAATAAAAATGAAATGTACAAATCCACAAGGAAAATATGAGCAGTTTAATTAGTAAGTAGAAATTTTATAAAATTAGAAATACATCAAATTAAAATGTGGAAAATATTGACCTCACTATTTACCAAAAATAAAAATTGAGACCTCAAGTTTTCTGTTAGTCTTGCCTATAGGTTAGCAGTTTTTTAAATAAAATATTGAGTTATGGTGTATATATGATTTTAGAAATATGTGTTTCATATATCGCTATGATATACTTTCAAAATGCCATAAATCCCTAAGAGAAATATGATAATAAGACCAGAAACCTTAAAATATCTTTATTTTTAAACTGCATCTCCCATACTCTAAAGACATAATTTATCTTTAGAGTAAACTCCTGGAGTGAGGGCAGCCACTAGTTTAGTGAATGCTGGTTCTTTCCAGAGTCCCATTTGCAGTTTCCCTTCTTTGTTACGATGTAATCGAATTTCGGTGAAGGGAGGCAAAGGCAGACACTTAAGGCTAAACATGAGTAAAGAGAAAGGCTGCCCATGGGAAGAATGCGGCACTGCTCCCATTAACTTAGAAGATGCCTACTTTCTCTGGAAACCTTAGAAATGTGGCTTAGGGCAGACAGTATGATAAGGGTAAATGGGAAGAAGAAGGTCCTAAGAATGGTTCTGGCTCAGGGCCACAGGTAACCAGCGAGGATCTCAGGGAAGGGGTTGGCCGTGCGTGGTAAGTACACCAGTACCTACCCTGCACTTACAACCTCTTGCCCTGAGATGTGCCTTCCCTCTGATAGTCTTACAGAATTCTGGGTTCTTAAACTAATGTCAGCTGGGCATCTTGGAGTGTAGATGAGCACCAAGTTGTCCTGTTGAAGCCTGTATTCTTTAAAAGAAGCCAAGAGCAGAGCTAGCTGCTATTCAAGGTGAGAAGTGACAATCAAGCAAATACCAACATTCCGCAAGAGATGTCAGAAAGAGTTTACTGCAGAAGCATGAGACATGAGTCATTTTATAGAATGTTCATGCGAAGGATAATGCTTACAAAGTGGAAGAACATTTAGTACTACTGATAACCACCTCATTATTCCCCATGCCTGGGGTAAGGTTGTTGGAAAACAGGACAAGTTAGCAGTTAAGAACAAGGATTGTATAGACAGAGTGAAGGTTTTATTCCATTTCTGCCACATGATCTTGAACAGATTTCTTAATGGCCAAAAGACTGTTTCTTTCTACTGAAAATAGACATAACGAGAAATTTGAGTGAAATCATGCATGTAAGTATACCTGATGTGTAAGAAGTAGTCAGTAAGTACTGTATTTTGATTTGAGTTTTCATTTTATCAGAACTTAAGGGAGAGAAGAGTGTCAGAGGTGTTTCAGAAGTGTGATAAACTGCTTCAGTAGAGTGTCTGAATTCCTGATCCAAAACCCAGCAGGGGGGGAAAAAAAGAGATGAGTGTGTAGGCTGTGGCCAGAGGCAAATTTCCCTCAACGAGAACTGAACTAGCTCTACTTGCTTCTGAGAAAGCAGCTCCCAGCTCCTGCCACTGCCGAGCCGTGATGACCTGTGGCAGTCTCCCTTCTGTTTCCAGGCGAGCGTAGCATTTTAACCACCCCCTAATGTTAGAGGTAACCAGAGTCTACCGCTTCTTCAGGCACCCTTTCCTATGCATCACAGCTCTCTTTTCTACAAAGTGTTATTTTATTTTGAAGTTACTATCTATATTTATGTAAAGCATAGGCTATTGGTAGGAGCATGGTTCTGATGATTTTAAAAGGTGATATTATGGTTGTAGACATAAAGATCTCCAGATTTTTTTATTTTAAAAATTAAAAAAACTAACAAAGCAACAATGAAGACAAAAATCAAAACAACACAAAAACAAAAACGATACATGACCTCAAAATAAAATGATGGGGATTAACAGTGGTTACTACATACTGTTATCTTCAATGAAGTCGCTCAGTCCACCAGACATAAGAATGTAATATTGGTCACTCAAAGACCATAATAAAGAAAAATTGGAAATGATGCAGGACTTCACCATACAAGACAGTAGAAGTTCAGCTATGGTTCTTATATTGCATATTATTGCTTTCAGATCAGTCATTCTGATCACCAGATTCAAGCCTACAAAATTGGTTAAGAAAAAAGAAAATTTTAAGCATTGACTGTTCCTTTCAATAAACTACAGGCATCATCAATACATCTAATCCAGCTATCCAGATTAATACCTGCAAATCACTTCTTGTTTTATTCTGTTCAGGTTTTTTTTCTTTTTTTAAGGTGAGTGATAGGAAATCAATTCAAATCACTGCAAGGAAAAAAATAGCATATTGGCTTATGTAGGGTCTAGAAGTTAGTCTACACTCACACAACAGTAACAGATGTTTAGAAACAATGTTCTAAAACACATATCAGTCTCTCTCTTTTTTTATACTTTGCTCATTGTTCATGTCAATCTCCAGGAAGTATTTTCCTTGCAACTTCCTGACCTCAGAAGGAGTCATTTCTCCCTTCCAGGGGTTCTCCTCTGACCCATTAACAGACCCTCCTCACTCCCCTCTCTTCATGCACTTCTGAATTAAAGCAAGAAGATGTAAGAAGCAATAACCGAATGGGAAATAATGCAGGTGTCCTCTTCTTTCCAACAGAAAGAACTAAGCTTGAGCTAGAAATGTAGCTCAGTAGAAGAGCACTTGCCTCGCATGAATGAGGCTCTGAGTTCCATTTCCAGTATGGCAAAAAAAATCCCCACAAAACAAAAATCTACTAAAATAAAGCTCTTTGTTAAAACCTACAGGCTACAGCTTAATCTTGGGGCACTTAGCAAGGTTTTCTGCTTTCTCTCCCTCTAATTTAAAATGGCGAGTTCTAAAGAATTAACCCCAATATAATGACCACAGCATTTCCAGAGAAAAGAGAGAACAAAATACTGGGGATGCTTTTAAAAGAAGAAGCACCACACACAGCAGACCTACCAGCTACCAAATATACCCCTAGGACTGACTGCCTCAGCACCTTAAGGAGAGAAGGAGATCAGAGCTGGGTAGGCAGGCATCAGAAAGGGACATGGAAAAAATGCACCAGTGTGCTTTAATGCACCTCTTCCAGGATGCATCCTGATTTCAACACAGAAATAAGATATCCAAGTTTTAACTAACGGAGGCCACAGAGTAACAAAAGGGGCAGAGGGAATTCACTTCCCAAAGAGCAGAACTGCGAACTGTTCATGCTAGAAGGGTTCCCCTCTGCAAAGGCCCCCACCAGGGAAGCGCCTTGTCCTAGGCCTGGATCCTGCTGGTTGGCTTCCTACTCACTTCATTATACCCAGCCTTCAAAAGCAGGAATTTGTCCTTTGGGGCCAGCGCTCGGCAGTCACTGCCCACAGCCATGTCTTACCACCTGATCTTGTTTTGATTTTGTTCATTAGCTGCAGGGATGGCATTTGCATTTCAGTAAGTCAACTGGCAGATCTGCATTTCACACTGAATCTAGGATAAAACTGTTTCAAGTATATCTGTAAAATGCACATGTCTAATATACTCCTGGCTTTTTACCCCTTTAAAATTAATCTTTCAAACTTACTTCTGTGACTGGCAGTGCCCACTTGATCCACTCCACAAACTGGCTTCTCCAGTCTCCAGGCTGTTCAGTGATGATCGCTTGCTAGGGTCTGAATCCATGCTCACGACTCCATAGCACCATAGCTCAGTGCTTCCTTTTGAACCCAGCTGGCCCTCTCACTGTGCAGCTTTTCACTTTGAAAGGAGCTACATGCCTTCCGTCCCACATGAGCTGTCTCACCTTCTCCCTCCTCTGACTCAGAACTCAGTATTTTCTCAGTGAACTCTTTCTGCCTCCGCAGGTCCCTCTGTCCTGTGCTCCTGATCTCACCCTCCCAACTTGTCCACCCCAACCTCGCCCTGTCTCTTGCTCACACCTTCTCTCTCCCTCTCCTCTGCCTGATAGCTGTCTGTTTCTCTTCAGTCATGACATAGGCTCAAACCCCTCCCTCCTAAAAAAGTAAACAGTTCATCTTGGCATGGTGACACACGCCTACAATCACAGCACTCAGGGAGACTAAGGCAGGAGGATCACTAATTTGAGTCCACCTTGGGCAATTTAGGGACCTAGAAGAACACTGTCTCAAAATAAAATTTAAAAAGAGCTGGTGTGATAGCTCAGTGGGAAGACTGAGGATTCAGTCCCTGCTACCACACACACAAAAAGTGAAACAATTCAATAAAAATGAAAAAAATTCTCCCCTTTCTCACTTCAGTTTCTTCCACATTATTTCATTATGTTGTGTCTCTTTCTAATCTTAGGCCCACCCTATACTCTGCTTAACTTTTCATAATGACAGAGACTGTGCTAGTCAGCTTTGCTATGTGACAAAATACTGAGGCAGACATCTTGTAGGGAGGCAAAGTTTATCTTTGCCCACGGTTCAGAGGTTTCAGCACAGGGTTGATTAAAGCTTCCACCACCTCCCAACAACAACACGGGCTGGGCACCAGCACGCTTGGAGGACATTTCAGAACCAAACTATAGCAGAGACCTGGCAATTATTTTATCCTAAAACTTGGTAAATACCAAAATGTATTTGATGCTCAAACTTACTTCAGTTAATGAATACCGCTTTGATACTGTTGATCATTGCTTTGGTCTCACCACTCTCTTGACACCTGGAACATTTGACATGTCTTATGTTTCTTTTTTCTCTGTTGCTGATTTTTCTCACTCTCTTTATTTGATTTCTTCCCTAAGATCAGACACTGCCTAGCATTTTGATAAAAAGAGAAATACTGAGATATCCTAAATTTAATTACAGGAGTCATAGGACAGAAGAGATAAGAAAAGTTCATTAGTTCACAGCGGTGGACCAAACTAACAAGACTGTTCCACTCTCTCAATGGATCGACACCTAAACACCTAACACTCATGTGCCACCACAGCCAACTTTTAACCAGATCATTAACCCCAACCAACTTGGAGAAGCATATACTTCTTGTTATAGAGTGTCCTCCTGCCCCGAAACTTTCCACTCCCCTGACATCTACAGCTGATGCAGGTTCTACACGAATAACTGATGTTTTCCTCTCCCAAGTCTACACTGCAGCTCTTAAATTCAGAGAACAAATTCCCACCTGCTCTGTAGCCTTGTGCTGGTGCTTGCAGAACTTGTCCCCCAAACCCTTTCATAGCAGAGAAACTTCCATCTCAAGTGTTTGGGCTCAACAATTTATTTTTGGCCCTTTTTTCTCTAATAATAAAATCATCTTTTCAAGATTTCAGATCTCACATATATCTGGATGAATCTCATATTTTAGCCCCTATGAGCCTAACTTTCCCTTAATTCCAGCCCTCATTTCCTACACTGGATGTTCCGCAGAAGCCTGGGGCCAGCGTTGCCCTCCCCGAACTCACACCCACCGCCCGCAGGCATTGAGTCCCCCTAACCTTTCTCACTTCCACCCTCGGCTCCACTGTCCCCCGGGCACTGGGCTTCTGTCTTCCTGTCCGTCACATCTCCCCTCCCTCCCTATACTGGGATGTGAACTCAGACCCTTCCAACTAAGCTACATCCTCAGCCTTTTTCTGTTTTTGTATTTTGGAACATGCTCTTGCTCACACACTAAGTAGCGCAGTCTGGACTCAGACTTGAGCTCCTCCGGTCTTTTCCTCCCGGAGTGTGGAGATTAGAGGAATGCATCGCCACACTTGGCTTTCTCTTGCATCTTCATGAACTATGAACCTGGTGCTAAAGTAGGCACATTGGAGTTTGGGATATAGCACCTGAAAATATACTTCTTTGATATATTTTAAACTCATTAAATGCTTTAGAAACTAGAATACTCTAAAAGGCTGCCCTTTGGGGGCAAGGCATTTACATCTCTGAAGGAAATCTACATTATTAAAATATCTTTATAATGTAGGAAGGTTGCTCTGAGCTTTCCTTCATTACCTGGGAGGCTTTTTATCTGCATATCAGTCTTTTCACAGCCTCTCATCTATTGCTAATGCAGGCTCTGTGTGTAGGCTGTGTTCCAGTTCTATATTTAGGATGCCGTGTCAGCTTCCATCACCCGGCCTTTCTTTGAGTCTTCTATTTTGTGGGACTGCCATATGTGTACACAGCTTTTCTCTTGTTGATCTTCCTACCGTCAGTTTATTTCAAAGACTCAATTATCAAATCTTCAGAGGGTAGAGAGAAAGTTTTCCTCTCCTACAGGCTCTGGAGATGTAAATATAAAGATGGCATGGCACCCTGCTGGAGGGAGACTGACATGAAAACATGATGTCAGGAAGATGGCAAGGTGGAGGTGTACCCTTGAGGCTTTCAAAACCCTGGAAAGCTCATGGCCTAGTATGGCAATAATGATGGCGGTGGCTCTAGGGACACAGTTTTGAGGAGGACACAGTCATGGAAGTTCTAGAGAACCTAATCAGTCACTCAACTCTCGAAGGAAGGATACTGTTTAAGTAACCAGATGGCTCCTACATGTAAAAATAATATAGCAATGTGTATGAAGATTTCAAGAAGAATACAAGACTTCAAGATATACACAAGAATCCTGCCTATGAGACCAGAATTTGGAATCAAACCTGCCATACCTACTGCATCATGCTCTAATAGAGAATTAACTTATTTCATTTCCAGGACAACCCTATAAAGAAGGAATTTTTATTAACCTCACTTTTTAGTTAAAGGAACTGGGCCCGAGAGAGGTTTAGTAACTTGCCTAGCAGCAGCAGAGCAGAGCTATGAACCCAGGCTCTCTAATCTAGAGTCCATAACATAATCACTATTCTGATTGCTTCCCTTTGAGCTTAAAATATTTAGCCTTTGCCTTTGTTATGGTTGATACACTGGGTCGACTTGGGGAGTCTAGAGGTTTGGTTGAGTGACTCAGCAGGAAGTCAGGGTGCTTGCTTTGTATATATCCTGAGCCTGTGGGAGAGGAGGGCGTGGAGGTTATGTGAGCGCTACACGGCCCCTGGGTGGGGGTGGGCAGTTCACAGTGTGAGGGAGGGAAAGAGCCCGCTTAGCCTCCGTTCCTCCCTTTTGCTCTTGTGGTTTGTGCTGTGCTCTGCCCCCATGAACATTTGCCCTCTGCCATCTGCCTCTGAGCTATCCAGGTATGGACTAAAAACCTCCACAAACTATAAGCTAAATAAACCCTTCCTTCCTTCATTTTGGTCACTGGGTTTTTGTCTCAGCAACGAGAGAAAAGTAGCCAAGACAGCCCTCACCTTTATACTTACAGGATTTATGTAGTTTGGAATTTCTTCAGCAGTTGACATAAATATGCATAAAGATCCAAGAGGCATCATGTGCATCAAGATATACAAAATGTTCTGGGCCCTAATTGGAAATTTTAACAGTTCATTAGAAACTTCTATATGCAACATATGCCAGGTGACCTAAATAAAAATAGTTTTCATTAAAAAAAAGTATGAAATGTGTGCAGAGATTGGCAGGCTTTCTTATCTTTCCTGTTAGCAGTCTGATATTCGTTATTGATTGTGGATTGTTACGGTGATGAAAGACTTACAAAAATGTGTATTTTCCTTCATATCTAAAAGAATACAAGTGCTTGGAGCCAAAACAAAGGAAGAAAGTTGCAGGAACAGTTTTTGGTTTACCGGAATGTCACATACAAAATATGTGGCATGAGAGATAAAGAAGAAAATATACCTTCTGGGGTTTATGAGGCAGTTTTATAATCTGACTTATGAAAGGGCTATAAGGCCAGCTCAGATAATTACTTCTCCACACTCACGCTAGCCAGGGACAGAACAGAGCTGAGATCTAGGTCTTCTTGTATCAAGCCCAGTGCCTTGTCTATCCATTTCTATCAGAGCCTAGAGTCTGAGAACCGAAGTGGTTTTAGAAATATTAAATACAACACCTTTTCCCCCTGTCTTACAAGGGAGTACATGCGAAGTCTCAAGGCTGATTAGTCACAGAAACAGATTTCTTAGGTCTCAGATTCTGACCTCTTTTTTAGCAATTGAATATTTACCTGCTGTAAGTGTCAGTCTGGCAAAATTTAACTGTGTAGAAAAGTAGGATTCTTTATCATTGCCTTCCTTTTGTTCTCAGAAAATGTTGTGCTATTCCCTCAAAAACTGAAAAGCAGCCTATGACATCACATGGGGAAGGGGGTGCCTATTGACCCCAGAGGTCAACCTGGGATGTATGCAACATACCACTTAAATGTGTTAGCACATGGCGATAGCAAATACAAGACCATATATTGGTTACTTTGTAGTTCTGTTTCGCGTCATTGTACTCTTCCTTACCTGTATGTGCAGTAAAGAGAGTGTCTTAGTAACTTTTGTCTCACTGGAACAAAATAGCCAATATTCAAAATTAAGGAAGGAAAGATTTATTTAGCTCAGTTTGTGGAGGTTTCAGTCGGTAATCAGCTGGCTCCAAGGCAGGGTGGCACATGGCAGAGGGCAACAGTTCAAGGTGGCAGAAGACAGCAAGAGCGGCAAGAGCAAAAAGGAGAAAGAGCGAGCCTCTTCTCCCCCTTACACTGTAAGCAGGCTGCCTGCCCCGGGCAAGCGCAAGCTCACATCCTCCCCCTGCCCTCCTCTTGCACAGGCTGAGGGTTTATTTACAAGGTGAGGCCCTTGGGCCCCTGTTGAGTTGCTTTATTAAATTTCTAACCTTCTCAGGTTAACACAATGTATCAATCATTACAAGAGTTACTGGTAAAATACTCTTCTTTGACTAAACTTCAGAAAAGGACGAAAAGCAAGTATGTCCAAATAGAAGATAATACCGAACGTAAAATAACCCATTTTTCTCTACAAAAACACCTCCAAGTAAAAAGCTCTGACCTAAGTATTCACTTAGGGATATAGATAAAATAAATACTTACATAAATGTGTGATGTATTCATTTGATATTTTTACTTAAAGTCACATATCATGTAAAACTGAAAGTTAGCATAGTGATTTTAACACATTGCTTTTTTTCCTGCCCTTATGCTGCTTCAAACTATTCAAGGTCTTCACATGCAATCTTTATAATCACTGCCACCATCATCATCATAAGTAAGATCACTTTGAAGTCATCGAGCAGTTTCTTTTTTTTTTTTTTTTGGCGGTACTGGAGATCAAACTCAGGACCCTGTGCTTCCTAGGCAGGAGCTTATTCCACTGAGCTATATCCCCAGCCCCTCATTGCGCAGTTTCAAGAGCACATTATTTTTATTTTCCTCTCAATTACTAGAGATACTTTATTTTCTTCGCATCGCTGTTGGACACTATCTCCAGAAATTTTGTACAGAGCAGAATTAGTAATTCCCATAAGCTTTTAGACAGTGGTATTTGCTTTACATATATATACTGCAGCTGAGTATTTTTATGAAAAGACATTATCATATTACTTTTTTAAGTGGCTTTTGAAAGGCTTTTTTAAGGCAATATCCCACCTTGTAACATCAGGTTGTAATATTAGGCTGTCAGGAATAATTACTAAGCTTGTGAACGCACAGCCTCCTCTGTATACCAGTCTATAAGTGACCTCAGCCCATCTCCAGGCATAGAGGGTGAAAAATTTAGTCTCCAGGCCAGCCCCAGAAAAGGAAGCAGTACCACAGTACCATACAGAGGGCCACCTCAGTCCTGTCTGCTTTTTGCTTTAAGCAGTTCTGTTCTCCATGAGGAACCTAATGACCTTCCAGAATTAAACTTAACCCCTGCAGATATGGCTTTGCAAGGGTGATGGACCACACACAGCAGTGTAATGACCAAACAATACAACCACTAACCAGGATACAGCACAGGCTCCTACTGTCTGTCCACTCGTAATATGATGGCCTTGTGATCACGCTCCAGATGTCAGGAAAACCAGGGCATGTGGCAACAGATCTTAGAATGGAGTGAGGTTCTTTTCTTGGACAATACTTATTCAAAGCTGATTTAATGTCTTCAGTTCCTCTGCAGGCCCATTAGGATAAAACAAGTGAGTCAGATTGGTTCCTCTGAATCTGGTATTTCTGTGTGAGTTCATGTTTACTGACAGTTATTTTTCTGTGTTTATAGATCTTTATTTCCTGATCAGTCTCACTAAAAATCGAGTTACACACATTTGTAAATCCTATAATAACAAGAAGCATCGGTTGATTCCTTTGAGGGATGAGGAAGACCCTAGACATTTTGCTTCAACATTCTGCCAGAGCACACTGAGTCCAAAGATCCAGTTTGGAGACCTCTTCCCCCAAAGGTTGTATATATATAAAGCACTATCCACAAGTCACTAACCACACAGCCATTGCTTAAAGTTAATTTTCCTATTCTTTGTTTTATGCTGTTGATTAAGTAAATGAGGCGTAAAAACTCTTTTTTGGATTGTATTTTTCTTCCTTGAAAAAACATATGATCTTATGCCTTTTAGCACAGGAAGATTAAAAGTAAGTTTGATGAAAGCCTCAAAATCTGGATTAATTAACTACAAAAAATAGACCCAAATATTTGTAGACTCATTGTAGACTGTTTTCTTTTGTAAAGACTATTTTTAAAAAGGGTGAGACCAGACTATCTTGGTTCTTATCTCTAAGTCACTATAGCACTGCTTTGGGCGCATCATTTAAACTTTCTTCATCTATTTCCTTAACTGTGAATGGAACAGTTAACTCTCAGGTACCTAAATTCTATAAATATGGCATTGGAGAAAATTATGTGAGGCCTGGAATGGTGGCACACACCTGGAATCCCAGCACTCAGGAGGTTGAGACAGGAGGATCACTGTGAATTTGAGGCCAGCCTAGGGTATAGCGTTCAACCCTGTCTCACAAAAACATTAGGTAAGAAAAAGACATTCATTCATATCAACTATCCATTAAAAGACTTGGACTGAGAGTTTATAAATCTTTTTAACAAGCAAAACAGAGGAGCTATACTTTTTTTTTAATCTATTCACTATTTTACTATGCTTGGGATTAAACCCAAGACAGTGATGTTAAGCAAATACTCAACCACTGAGCTACACATAGCTTTTCTTTTTTTTTCTTTCTGTTTTTTGTTTTTTTTTTTTAAAGACAAAAGAATGGAGACATATGAAGCAGAAAAGCCATAAACAATACAGAAAATACAAAGTTATACAGAATATAGTAGGGAATTAGCACTGGATGTTGTATTACATAGTTATCTTCACATTAGTTAACACAAAAACATTAAAGGAAATTCCAAATTGTAGATAAGATATTAGGGAATTTGCACTGGATGCTGTATAATATAAAGTTATCTTCACTTCTGCTAATACAAAAACGACTGAGGTAATACAGAATTATAGAGAACATAGAAGGGAATTAGCTTTGGATGCTGTCCTACATAATGTTACCTTCATCTTTGTTACTCAGGTTACACAGATGATGGCCCTTTTGATCAGTTCGTTTTTTCTCCTCCCTCATCTCCGTTGCCCTACCACTCAATCAGTTATCTTCCCTGTGGTAATAACTGTACTCCTGGGTTTATCTATATCCCTGGACTCTCACCTTGGGAAGAGATATAGCTGCCTCAGACTATATTATAACATACAGGGGTGTATACAAACTGCCATGGTTGGAGGTGGGAAAGCACATATGCTCACAGCGGACCACCTGGCTCCACCCTGTCGTCGTGCTATGGGTGGGGGCGGGTCCAGAACTTGTGGCTCCAGCATTACCGTTCCCCACCCCTTGCAGCTGGGCAATGGGTCTCCGAAGCTGAAGCTACGAATGCCGAAACGAGGGCATGGGCCAGGGGTGTGCTTGGAGCGGCAACCTCCTCCCTCTCTATCTCGTCTCCCTCAGATCTGCGATCCCCTCCTCCAGAGGAAGTTCTACTTAGACTTTCCAGGGTTTCACTTCCTATCTCAGATCCCTCTCAAGTTCAGGATATCCACCTCCCTCTTCTCTGTCCTTCACATGTTGCTATATTCCCATGTCTGAGTGGCATTCCTCCGGAAGGTTCTCTCTCCGCTGCCCACCCGGTCACCATGGGTTCATATAACGTTCATATATGGAAGCAGTATGGAGACACTCTTGTTGCTCGCATCAGTAGTCTGGGGTGAGTCCTGAAGCCTGTGGACTCGTCCCATTGCTGTCAGGAACAGGTGGTGATTGCGCAGGCCGCCCAGGCTCAAGGTGCTCATAGAGGGCGTTCAGGGTGAGAGCCGAAGCCCAGTAACTCAGTTCATGCTTCCTGCTTGATGCTGGAGTGAGAAGGGCGTGGTGTCGTGTGAGCCACCTCCATCTGCAGCTCTCTCTTGCTGTTGT